>JAXLNS010000008.1:81813407-82048407 GCA_037215915.1 Pantherophis vulpinus
AGTGTCCATGTTTCATACGTTAGAGCAGGTAGCGCACCCTGATCGAAAACTTTTCTCTTCAGGCATAGGGGAAGGTTGTTGTTGAAAATTACACTTAGCTTGCACTTATACTTCGATTCCTACTATGGACGAATGGTTGTAGAAGTTGATGGAGTTGGCCGAAAGGGCAAAATTGAGTACCGTATTTTTCAGAGTATAAGACGCACCTTTTTCCCCCCTAAAAGTGGGTGAAAATTTAGGTGCGTCTTATACACCGAACGTAGCCCCGCCTACCCATTGGCCCCCAGCCTTTGGCCTCTGCCTCCCAGCAGTTTACCTCCTTGCAGCAAGCAGCAAGAAAAAAACAGCTCCTTTCAGCTTCACTACAGCCTAATTAGCACAAGTTGATTGGATCGGCCTCCCGACTCTCAGCTGTTTTGCTCTCAGCTGTTTTGCGGGGGCCTCTGCTGCTTGTTGCAAGGAGGTAAATTGCTGGAGTAGATTTTTTTTTTCCTTGTGCTAATCAAGCTATGCTGAAAATGAAAATGAAAGTAAAGCAGGCTGTTTGCTGTTTGCTGCAATGAGGCAATATTGCTGGGAGGCAGAGGCAGATTTCTTTTTCTTCTTCTCCTCACCAAAAAAGGTAGGTGCGTCTTATAGTCCGGTGAGTCTTATACTCCAAAAAATACGGTACTTTGATTAAAGAAAAGAACATAAGTAACTTTTGTTTCCATTTGGAGACCACTTCTGAATTTCATGCATGAAGTCGAAACGAATGAAACTATGATTTTGGGGTTTTTACCGAGTAGATTGAGAGATCTTTACAGAAATGGCTGGTTCATATTATTTTGGCAAAGGAAAAAAGTTGTGATTTTATGTTTATGCCTTATATTACTGCAAGAGAAAGAGTTGAAAGTCAAATGGGTCTTTTTCTTTTCTTTTATTCATATCCTTCCTTACTTCTCGTCCCCTTTTTCCTCCCCTTCTTCTCTTCTGTGTACCTTTTGCATTTTACAATCTTTTATAACTCCATAAAATGTTAAAAACTGAAAATTGCGCTTAGCTTGCCGAATGCCTGCCAACCACCATTCAATTTCCTTTACTGTATCTCTGTCCATTGAGATAGGTTAGCCAAGGTATATTCCCCAGCTTAACACATTTTAAACAAGCAACGGTGCTGTTTTCTATGTACTCTGCTCCAACATCTTGATTGTGTGGTGTTTTTTTTTTTTTTTTTGGTTCCAACTCAGATACAATAGCGCAGGGGTGAAATCCAGCAGGTTCTGACAGTTTCTGGAAAACCGGTAGTGGAAATTTTGAGTAGTTTGGAGAACTGGTAGCGTAAATTTTGAGTAGTTTGGAGAACCGGTAGCGGAAATTTTGAGTAGTTTGGAGAACCGGCAGCGGAAATTTTGAGCAGTTTGGAGAACCGGTAGCAGAAATTTTGAGTAGTTCAGAGAACCGGTAGCGGAAATTTTGAGTAGTTTGGAGAACTGGTAGCAGAAATTTTGAGTAGTTCGGAGAACCAGTAGCGGAAATTTTGAGTAGTTCAGAGAACCGGTAGCGGAAATTTTGAGTAGTTCGGAGAACCGGTAACGAAAATTTTGAGTAGTTCGGAAAACCGGTAGTGAAAATTTTGAGTAGTTCAGAGAACCGGTAGCAGAAATTTTGAGTAGTTCGGAGAACCGGTAGTGGAAATTTTGAGTAGTTTGGAGAACCGGTAGCGGAAATTTTGAGTAGTTCGGAGAACCGGTAGCAGAAATTTTGAGTAGTTCGGAGAACCGGTAGCGGAAATTTTTTTTTTTTTTTAATTGCAAAAGTTTTACAATTACATTTTCACCCCTTTTTTTTCACCCCCCCTCCCTCCCCAAACTTCCCATCCTCCCTAACCCTCCCTAACCCTCCCCCCCAAGACTTCCCTATTATATACTCATAACTAATAACACTGATATATAAACCTGAACCCATCCCTCCCCCTATATAATTTTTCCTCTTTATCTCTTTACATTAAAATATTTCTAATACATTATTTTCAAATAAAAGCTATTTGATACTTTCTAGTTTGGTATTTGTTCTGAACATATTCTATCCACCTTTTCCATTCCCATTCATAAGTCTCTTGTGAACAATCTTTTAAATATGCTGAAATCTTCGCCATCTCTGCAAAACTTGCCATCTTCAAAGTCCATTCCTCGATAGTAGGCAAAACTTCATTCTTCCAATATTTACCTATCAACAATCTTGCTGCTGTTATCATATACAATATTAATTTTATTTCACCCCGTGTAAAACCCTTAACTATACCCAATAAAAACAATTGTGGAGAAAATTGAATTTTTTTCTTCAAAACATTCTGCATGACCCACCATATTTTTATCCAAAAAGCCTTAACTTTCCTACAGGTCCACCAAACATGATAATACGTAGCATCCAAACATTCGCATCTCCAACATTTTGGCTGAACATTAGGGTACATACATGACAACTTTTTAGGATCTAAATGCCATCTATAAAACATTTTATAAAAATTTTCCCTCAAATTCTGCGACTGTGTGAATTTAACATTCTGAACCCAAATTTTTTCCCATGTTTCCAACATCACTGGTTCTTCAAAATTTTGTGCCCACTTAATCATACAATCTTTAACTAATTCAGTTAGTTAATTCAGTTAGCGGAAATTTTGAGTAGTTCAAATAACTGGCAAATGTCACCTCTGTCTGGTCCCAGAGTGGGGTGGGAGTGGAGATTTTGCAATATCCTTTCCCTGGAGTGGGGAGGGAATGGGGATTTTGCAGTATCCATCCCCTGGAGTGTGTTGGGAATGGAGATTTTGCAGTATCCTTCTCCTGTCACGCCCACCAAGCCACGCCACGCCCACCAAGCCACGCCCACAGAACCGGTAGTAAAAAAATGTGAATTTCACCACTGCAATAGTGCTAGACCGGAGGTGTTAAACTCAAGGCCCACAGGCCGGATCTGGCCAGCTGGGTGCTTAGATCTGGCCCACGGGGCTACTCTGGAAACAGCGAAGGATTGGGCCGCACGCAACCCTCCCTCCCGAGCTCCGTTTTTGCTGGCAGAGCACTCGGGCCTTCACAGGCGCCCCCAACATGACTGATGTCGAGCTGGCCATGCCCCTTGGCCATATCCCACCCCCACCCCCGAGGTCAAACACAACCCTGAGGCTTATTTTAGCTCATGCACTCAAAAGCCGGATTGGGCTTATTATCAGGGGAGGCCTTATTTTCGGGGAAAGAGGGTACTTGTTATTGGATTTCCCCGCAAAATATTTCAGCTAGAACAATCAGCACCTTAAAGGTTTCTTATCAGAGTTGGCAAGCTACTTGGCAGCCTAGCTGCAGTAACGTGACCTGAATCAGACTGCAAAGTTTTGTGAATGTCCTTTGATTGTGCCTTCGTCAAAAATGAATGTTCACAGGTTGAATGAATGAACCCTGGGTTTTTTTTTCCTTCCTGTCGATTTAAAAAAAAACATGGTACACATCAAGCATATGCTTAGCTCTCCTCCCTGTGTTACTTTTTAAAAATGGTTTGGAGGAAATAGATGCATTTGGTTCCCTCTGGAGATATTGCCAGGCAAAAGAATCAGAGCGCTAAAAAAGAAAAAAAGTTCAGGCATTATTTTTTTTTAAGTAAGGCGTAAACCAGGGGTGAAATCCAGCAGGTTCTGACAGTACCGGTAGCGGAAATTTTGAGTAGTTCAGAGAACCGGTAGCGGAAATTTTGAGTAGTTTGGAGAGCCGGTAGCAGAAATTTTGAGTAGTTTGGAGAACCGGTAGCAGAAATTTTGAGTAGTTTGGAGAACCGGTAGCGGAAATTTTGAGTAGTTCGGAGAACCGGTAGCGGAAATTTTGAGTAGTTCGGAGAACCGGTAGCGGAAATTTTGAGTAGTTTGGAAAACCGGTAGTGGAAATTTTGAGTAGTTTGGAGAACCGGTAGCGGAAATTTTGAGTAGTTTGGAGAACCGGTAGCGGAAATTTTGAGTAGTTTGGAGAACCGGTAGCGGAAATTTTGAGTAGTTTGGAGAACCGGTAGCGGAAATTTTGAGTAGTTTGGAGAACCGGTAGCGGAAATTTTGAGTAGTTTGGAGAACCGGTAGTGGAAATTTTGATTAGTTCAGAGAACCCGCAAATACCACCTCTGGCTGGCCCCAGAGTGGGGTGGGAATGGGGATTTTGCAGTATCCTTCCTCTGCCACGCCCACCAAGCCACGCCCACAGAACCGGTAGTAAAAAAAAAATTGGATTTCACCACTGGTGTAAACCCATGTTTTAAAAGGATGCAGGTTTATTAATAGGAAAACAGATTGCCCTCTGTTATTTTTTGCTTCTTCTTTTAAAGCAAATGTGTCCTTGGGAATCTAGGCTTCACTATTTGTTCCTTCAGGAGAGCTTTTAGTAGCCAAAAAGGAATGCAAGTAGGTCTTGGCTTACAACTGTTCATTTAGTCATCTTCTTTTAATGACCCCATAATCCCTTTTGAAGTGGAATCTGGGGCAACTGAATGGAGCTGAGTGTTTACTGGCTGGATGCCCTTCCTGTCACCGATGCAGAGTTTTTTTCCAGCAGATATATTCTCATTGTGCCCAGAGAGAGAAATATTTGCCTCTACCTAGGATCGAACTCACAGCCTCCTGATTGTAAGGCAGGAGCTCCACTTCTAGGCCACCGCACCACTCTTACAACAGTTCAATTAATGATTGTTCAAAATTACAACCACACAAAAAAAGAGAGAGAGAGACTTACGGCCGTTTTTCATACCTGTAACCATTGCGGCATCCCCTTGGTAACTTGCTTAAAATTCAGACGCTTGGCAACTGACTCATATTTATGACGGTTGAAGTGTTACGGGATCAATCTCTATCCTTTTGTTGTTGTTGTTGTTGGACGCTTGTGTTGGAAGGAGTGATGGAAATTGTTTCTGTCTGTGCGAGGGAGTCAGAGAGAGGGAGAGTGTGTGTGTGAGAGAGAGAGAAAGAGACAGTGTGTGTGTGTGAGAGAGAGAGAGAGAGAGAGAGAGATGGAGTGTGTGTGTGTGTGTGTGTGTGAGAGAGAGAGAGAGTGTGTGAGAGAGAGAGACAGAGTGTGTGAGAGAGAGAAAGAGAGAGAGAGACAGTGTGTGTGTGTTTGTGTGTGAGTGTGTGAGAGAGAAAGAGATGGAGTGTGTGTAAGAGAGAGAGAGTGTATGAGAGAGAGAGAGAGAGTGTGTGAGAGAGAGAGAAAGAGAGAGAGAGACAGTGTGTGTGTGTGTTTGTGTGTGAGTGTGTGAGAGAGAAAGAGATGGAGTGTGTGTAAGAGAGAGAGTGTGTGTGTGAGAGAGAGAGATGGAGTGTGTGTGTGAGAGAGAAAGACGGAGTGTGTGAGAGAGAGAGAAAGAGAGAGACAGTGTGTGTGTGTGTGTGTGTGTGTGTGTGTGAGTGTGAGAGAGAGAGATGGAGTGTGTGTGTGAGAGAGAGAGAGAAAGAGAGAGAGACGGAGTGTGTGTGAGAGAGAAAGAGAGAGACAGTGTGTGTGTGTGTGTGTGAGTGTGAGAGAGAGAGATGGAGTGTGTGTGTGAGAGAGAGAGAGATGGAGTGTGTGTGTGTGAGAGAGAGAGAGAGTGTGTGAGAGAGAGATGGAGTGTGTGTGTGTGAGAAAGAAAGAGAAAGAGAGAGAGATGGAGTGTGTGTGTGAGAGAGAGAGAGAAAGAGAGAGACAGTGTGTGTGTGTGAGTGTGAGAGAGAGAGATGGAGTGTGTGTGTGTGAGAGAGAGAGAGAGAGTGTGTGAGAGAGAGATGGAGTGTGTGTGAGAGAGAGAGAGAAAGAGAGAGAGACAGTATGTGTGTGAGAGAGAGAGACGGAGTGTGTGTGTGTGAGAGAGAGAGAGAGAGAAAGAGAAGGAGAGAGAGAGAAGGAGGGAGAGAGAGGATGAAACGGGCAAATAGGGATTCATCCATTTATACACAATACCTATTTTACAGCAATGGATTGCAATCGATAGATGTGTAGATAGATTCGATTAATATATAATTAGGCTTTCGTCCTTGCTTTGTCCTTTTATACATGAGCACCTATCCGAGTCAATCATCCGGTTCTTGGGAAGGAATATTTCTAGGATTATTAAGTCCGGCAAGAGCAGGTGACAAAATCAGAGAATCTGGACACTGCTGAGTTAGTTTGATCATTTGTTTCATTTATTTTCGTCTCTACATTTTGGTCTCCTTCTTTAGGGAATGTTCAATTGAAACATTTGATCCTCAACCTTTAAGTTTAACTTGGGATGGAATATTTAATGGGGAGATTCCCAAAAGACGTGGATAGAAGTATGAATTTTCCCTCTCTTATGTCACCGAGAGGGGAAATGATTCTGCCTGAATTTCTAGCGCATGAAAATCTGTGACAATGCATAATGACCAAGAACATTGAGCCTTGATAGTACAGTGGTCTAAAACACCCTGTTATTAACACCAGCTGCCTGCAATTACTGTAAGTTCGAATCTCTCCAAGGCTCAAGGTTGACTCAGCCTTCCATCCTTTCAAAGGTAGGTGAAATGAGGACCCAGATTGTGGGGGCAATAAGATGACTTTGTATAAATATACAAAAGGATGAAGGCTATTGCTTAACGCATTGTAAGCCGCCCTGAGTCTCCGGAGAAGGGTGGCATATAAATCAAATTAAAAAAAAACAAACCATGCTTTGTCAGGTCTAATTAGCAAGAGCATTAGCGATACAGTTCTTTTGTTTTTTTCCTAGAATACATCCATATTATTATTTCCTCTTCATAAATGACCGAATGGGATCTGGATCTACCTGTAATCCTAAAAATAATACAACATGGTACCCAGTTTTAGTGCGTTTTTCATTCTGCTGCACTTTCATTATCCAAGTTAGCGAGATCCAAGTAACCTTCTTGGGGAGAAAGATATTCAAAACGAGGAAGTTGAGGAGGAGAAGCGTAAGGCAGTTTCTACAGAATCTTTAAATCTGCTTTTATTTGGGAATGAAGGTTAGTCTGCAGCACCCAGTCAGTTTTCCCCCAAATGTATTGTATGAATTCAACACACTTTTGCCGGCAGAGATAGAATCCAGGTTTCAGAACCAAGTTTTTAGAAAATTCTTATTCTGATTTTCTGTTCTGCTCCGTTCTGTTCCGTTCCATTCTTCATTCTATTATTCTATTCTGTTCTATTCTGTTCTGTTCTGTTCTATTCTGTTCTGTTCTGTTCTGTTCTGTTCTGTTCAATTCTTCATTCCAATAGTCTGTTCTATTCTATTCTCTATTCTATTGTATTCCATTCCATTCCATTCCATCCCATCCCATTCTATTCTTCATTCCATTATTCTGTTCTGTTCTGTTCTGTACTGTTCTGTTCTGTTCTGTTCCATTCTGTTCCGCTCCACTCCGCTCTGCTCCACCCACCCCACCCCATCCCACCCCACCCCATCCCATCCCATCCCATCCCATTCCATTCTTCTGTTCTGTTCTGTTCTGTTCTGTTCCGTTCCGTTCCGTTCCATTCCATTCCACTCCAGCCCAGCCCAGCCCAGCCCAGCCCAGCCCAGCCCAGCCCAGCCCAGCCCAACCCAATCTATTCTTCATTCCATTGTTCTGTTCTGTTCTGTTCTGTTCTGTACTGTACTGTACTGTTCTGTTCTGTTCTGTTCTGTTCTGTTCCATTCCATTCCATTCCACTCCACTCCACTCCACTCTGGAATTTTTTCCAATTTTATCTGGACTCCCAAAATTATACTGAGACAGCTATGTAGGGAAAGTAATCTGTGGTTTACAGAGTCAGCATTTTGCCCTCAACAATCTGGGTCCTCATTTTACTGACCTCAGAAGGATGGAAGGCTGAGTCAATCTTGAACCAGTCAGGATCGAACTCCAGACTGTGGGCAGAGTTTGGCTGCAATACTGCATTCTAATCACTGCTCCACAAAATGCTGACTCTGTAAACCGCTTAGAGAGGGCTGTAAAGCACCATGGAGCGATATATAAGTGCTGGTGCTAGTAAATAATAAATAAATAAATAAATAAATAAATAAATAAATAAATAAATAAATAAATAAATAAATAAATAAATTTCTATACTGCCCTTCTCCGAAAGGACTCAGGGCGGTGTACAGCCTATTAAAAACACAAGACAACATCAATTAAAAGTGCCATTGTTATTGTCAAATTACTTTCCCTTCATAGCTGTCTCAGTATAATTTTGGGAGTCCAGATGAAATAGGGAAAAAATTCAGAGTAGAGTACAGTAGAGTGGAGTGGAGTGGAATGGTGTGGCATAGAACAGAGTAGAGTAGGGTTGGGTAGGGTTGGGTTGGGTAGGGTAGGGTAGAGTTGGGTAGGGTTGGGTAGGGTTGGGTAGGGTTGGGTTGGGTAGAGTAGAATGGAATAGAATAGAATAGAATAGAATAGAATAGAATAGAATAGAATAGAATAGAATAGAATAGAATAGAATAGAATAGAATAGAATAGAATAGAATAGAATAGAATAGAATAGAATAGAATAGAATAGAATAACAGAGTTGAAGGGACCTTGGAGGTCTTCTAGTCCAACCCTCTGCCCAGGCAGGAAACCCTACACCACTTCAGACAAATGGTTATCCAATCTCTTCTTAAAAACTTCCAGTGTTGGAGCATTCACAACTTCTGGAGGCAAGTTGTTCCACTGATTCATTGTTCTCACTGTCAGGAAATTCCTCCTTAGTTCTAGGTTGCTTCTCTCCTTGATTAGTTTCCACCCATTGCTTCTTGTCCTGCCCTCAGGTGCTTTGGATAATAGCTTGACTCCCTCTTCTTTGTGGCAGCCCCTGAGATATTGGAAGACTGCTATCATGTCTCCCCTAGTCCTTCTTTTCATTAAACTAGACATACCCAGTTCCTGCAACCGTTCTTTATATGTTTCATAGCTACAAGCCAACGAGAATGTCTTCTCTAGCATAGAGTGCATTTTCTGGAAAATTACTGGCCCACTTTTTGCCAATGATGGACGCTTTCTGAGATAATCCCTATAGCTCAGGAAGCACAAACACAAAAGGATCTGACCTCATACTTCGTTATTTTGTATATGAGCTCTATGTCTTATGGCATTCCAGAAGGGCAATTAAAACAATTCAGTGGAGGCTTCTGTTATCAAAACAGATTTGGTTTACCCCTTATTGCCGGAAATGCCATCCGTGCAACTCCAAAGAGGATCCTCAAAGCTGCAGTTTTTTACAAGACTGAAAAGAAACGCCATTAAATGCACAATTGGGGTCAAATCATATCTCGTTTATTAAGTAGAAATGACATCGGGGTTTTGGGGGGGGTCCATCCCTATCCATGTCTTTAATGCTAGCTGATATCTAATACAATGAAACAGTAGAGTAGAGTAGAGTAGAGTAGAGTAGAGTAGAGTAGAGTAGAGTAGAGTAGAGTAGAGTAGAGTAGAGTAGAGAAGAATGGAATGGAATGGAATGGAATGGAATGGAATGGAATGGAATGGAATGGAATGGAGTAGGGTAGGGTAGGGTAGGGTAGGGTAGGGTAGGGTAGGGTAAGGTAGAATTCTTTATTGGCCAAGTGTGATTGGACACACAAGGAATTTGTCTTGGTTTATATGCTCTCGGTGTACACAAAAGAAAAGATACATTCATCAAGAATCATAAGGTACAACACTTAATGATAGTCATAGGGAAACAGTCAATATAAATCTTAAGGATACCAGGAAGTTAGCGTTGTGCCAAAGCAAAAATCTCTCATTCTTTTTCTCAAAAAAAGAGGAACTATCTTCCACTCGAAACCTTGAGTTGTACAAGGCCATCTGTCCAAGATGCTTTAATCATCCAAGTTTCCAACGCTGGGATTCTATGCCGGCTGCAAAGTTGTTTATATCTCGATCTGTAATTATTAACAGTTGGATTAGGGCCAGCATTTTTTTTTTTAAATGTTGTTTATTTCATCGCCTTGAAAAGATCCTGAAATAGTTGGGAAGCAGCTGAATTGGGTGTCCTTGTGGCCAAAAACAAATAACACCGGAGCCTTGTGGTGTTTTTGAAACAAGCTGCATATTTACAAATACGTCCAGAGAGTAGAAAGAACAGACGCTTATATCACAATTTCAGATCGCTAGATACAACAGCATAAGGGGATGCAATCATTTCTGGAAACTGGACGTACCTGGGGATGAAAAAAAAAAATCGTTGAACTCTTCCCCGATGTATCTTTTGTATTCAGAATGATCTGTATCACTCTACTTTACTTTTATTTATTTTTTTGCCTGGACAAGATAGACATACTTCCAATCAAAGCATTGACTTATACAGTGATGGCTAACCTTTTTCTCTTAGTGGGCCAAAAGCGTGCGGCATTAGCGAACACGTGTGTCGGCACCCATAATGCATTGCATGCTCCCCACTGCATGTGTATGTGTCCCCCACACCTCCCACGCAAGCGTGCATGCCCCCAATGCTTTCCCGCCCCCCCGCGCATCTGCGCCGAGGAGTGGGATTCAAAAATTTTAGCAACTGGTTCTCTACCCAGTTGCTGGGTGGGCGTGGCCATGATGGGCATGGCCTACTCGGCCTCCTGCACCATGGTGGGGGGTTGTTTTCACCCTCCCCAGGCTCCAGCTGCTTTCTTCGAGCCTCTGGGAGGGCGAAAATGGCTTCCCCCGGGCTCCGGAGGCCCAAAACGGGCATGTTTCCGGACTTCCAGGAGGCCAATTTTTCGCCCCACTCCAGACTCCGGAGGCTTTCCTTGAGCCTCTGGGAGGGTGAAAACGGCCTCCCCCAGACTCCAGAGGCCCTCCGGAGGCTGGAAATGGGCTTGTTTCCAGACTTCTGGAACTTCTGGCAGGCTCATTTCTCATCTCCCCCAGGCTCTGGAGGTTTCCTCGAGCCTCCAGGAGGGCGAAAATGGCCTCCGGAAATGGCTCTCCGGAGGCTGGAATTGGGCCCGTTTCCAGACTTCCGGAATTCCTGGGAAGCTCATTTCTCTCTCTCTCTCTCTCTCTCTCTCTCTCTCACACACACACACACACACACACACACACACACACACACACACACACACACACACACAGGCTCTGGAGGCTTTCCTCAAACCTCCAGGAGGGCGAAAATGGCCTCCTCTGGGCTCCGGAGGCCCTCCGGAGGCTGGAAATGGGCCCGTTTCCGGACTTCCCGAACTTCCAGGCCCGTTTTCCCCCCCTGCATTCCTCCCCGCCCCCCACACATGCATGTGTGACCCCCCTTGCCCCCCTGCACATGCATGTGCAACCCCCCACACATGCACACGCATCTCCTGTATGTGCCCCGCCTCCTGTGCATCTCAAAAATCAGCTGGCTGGCGGGAGGCGCTGGCGCACAAGTGCAGTGAGCTGAGTTGGGCGACAGCTCGTGTGCCCACGCTGAGGGCCCTGTGTGCCTGCTGTGGCACACATGCATCACGGACTTATAGACACCCACCATTTATATGTCTATCAAAATGTTAGATCTGTAACCTCTACAGACATGTTTTGGACCCCAAAGCGTATACTGGAATGCAAGACCAGTCCAACACCATAGCAATTTATTCCACGCTTGTTCTTGAGTCTTATAATCAATCCGAGCTGCATTCAAGTTGGTTTTCCATCTCTTTCGGTTTTCCAAAAGCAACTTGTCAATTAGGTGTGGATTTTTGTTTGTTTGTTTGGTTTTTGTTGTTGTTCCTCTGCTGTTTGGGCAATTTCCTTTCTGCTCTGGTGGAGAGATCTTGTTTTCAACTCGATGCTGTTGGATTGAGTCAGTTATCGCCCAATTTGCAATTCAAAAGTTGTTGGGAAGCATTTTTATTTGGCATTTTTATCCATCTATTAAATCCTTCCCAAGGACTTGAGATAGGCAGATATGGATGCTTGATGATGTTAGAGATACCGTTGCAGGATGTAAGCTGCTCTGACTGAAGCTGCCTTTTGTGATTGACTGATGGTGTTATCGTCAATGCCAACAGTATTCAAGAGATGGTCTAGATGTTTTGTCAGGACTGCCATCCTGCTATGCCATCCATGCTTCACCAGCTGTCACTCTATCATACACAACAAGGAGGACGACGCTGCAGGGAGATACCGGGGAGGGGGGCTAGCATAAGGGGAATCGAAACTACTCGTCGTGCCATCCTGTGAGAGCTGTCGGCTGTTCCAAGGTGACACCATCCAACCTGCCAAGCCAGGATCTGTTAGTCAAACAATTTTTTTGAATGTAATTGGACAAATAAAGGTAACCAAGGGGGAAGGTGGGAAGAAGCTAAAAATTAACCAGATGCTTTGGGCGCGAAAGTTCAGATCCGGCTTTGCTACATTGTAACCACTTGGCTTTAGTAAAGTGTACTTTAGTTAACAATGGATTTGAGAGTCTTGTCTTTTCTAATTGACCAACTTAGGACGGCTGAGGGGATTGTGCCTATTACTATTGGCACTGTCTTTGGTCATAAGATGGGGTGTGATGGCTCGGCGGTTAAAGATGCTGAGTCTGTTGGCTGAAAAGCAGACATCCCGGGTTCAAGACCTGAGAGCCATCCAACAGGAGTGAGCTCCCGTTCCTTGCCCCAGCTCCTGCCCACCTAGCAGTTCGAAAACATGCAAATGCAAGTAGATAAGTAGGTACCACTTCGGTGGGAAGGGAACAGTATTCTGTGCACCTCGATGTATAGTCATGCTGGCCACCTGACCACGAAAGTGTCTTCAGACAATGCTGGCACCCTTGGCCAAGAAACAGAAAAGAACATCGCCCCCTAGAGTCATAAACTTCATATAGTCATATACAGAGCCTTGGTAGTACAGTGGTTTAAAGCACCCTGTTATTAACACAGCTGCCTGCAATTTCTGCAGGTTCGAATCTTACCAGGCTCAAGGTTGACTCAGCCTTCCATCCTTTCTAAGGTAGGTTAAATGAGGACCCAGTTTGTGGGGGCAATAAGCTGACTTTGTATAAATATACAAAAGTATAAAGGCTATTGCTTAACGCACTGTAAGCCGCCCTGAGTCTCCGGAGAAGGGCGGCATATAAATAAAATAAAATAAAATAAAATAAAATAAAATAAAATAAATAAATAAACGTTCTACTTCTGTTTGCATGTCTTTATATATTTTTTTAGGACATAGAATAGAATAGCAAGAGTTGGAAGGGACCTTGGAGGTCTTCTAGTCCAACCCCCTGCCCAGGCAGGAAACCCTATACCACTTCGGACAAATGGTTATCCAACATCTTCTTAAAAATTTCCAGTGTTGGAAATTCACAACTTCTGCAGGCAAGTTGTTCCACTGATTAATGTTCTAACTGTCAGGAAATTTCTCCTTAGTTCTAAATTGCTTCTCTGTTTAATTAGTTTCCACCCATTGCTTCTTGTCCTACCTTCAGATGCTTTGGAGAATAGTTTGACTCCCTCTTCTTTGTGGCAGCCCCTGAGATACTGGAAGACTTCTATCATGTCTCCCCTAGTCCTCCTTTTCATTAAACTAGACATACCCAGTTCCTGCAACCGTTCTTTATATGTTTTAGCCTCCAGTCCCTAATCCTCTTTGTTGTTCTTCTCTGCACTCTTTTTAGAGTGTCCACATCTTTTTTACATCGTGGCGACCAAAACTGAATGCAGGATTCCAAGTGTGGCCTTACCAAGGCCTTATAAAGTGGTATTAACACTTCACGTGATCTTGATTCTATCCCTCTGTTTATGCAGCCTAGAACTGTGTTGGCTTTTTTAGCAGCTGCTGCACACGGCTGGCTCATATCTAAATGGTTGTCCACTAGGCCTCCAAGATCCCTCTCACAGTTACTACTATTGAGCAAGGTACCACATATACGGTCCCTGTGCATTTGGTTTTTCTTGCCTAAATGTAGAACCTTCCTTTTTTCACTGTTGAATTTTGTTAGATAGCGCCCAATGTTCAAGTCTGTCAAGATCCTTCTGTATCTTTCTCTTATTATATAAATATATTATATTTATTTTATATCTTTATATTTTTGGGATTTTCTCCAATTCTTTCTCTTCTCTTGTGCTAACTCCAGGTACTTCAACATCTGGTATCCAGATTTTTTTTGTTGTTGTTTTTCTTGCCAACAGTTGTTAAGTCTGGGGTGTTGTTATTATTATTATAATAATAACATGTATGGTGCCAAACTCTCAAATCTTTCAATAGTTTAACTAAGAACATATTATATGTGAAGAGTCATTAATTCGTCGCACTTTAACTGTAATATTGCTTTTCATTGTGGTTATAATTTTTGTAGAAATCACCTAGGAAACATATTCATTCACTGTGGTTTAACTGTAATGTTGCTTCTGATTATAGTGAGAGTTTTTTGCAGAAATCACACAGGAAATATATTCAGAGGACAAAGAGTACTTGTTATAAAATTAATTTTTGATTACAGTGATTCTGGTCCTTCTAGACCTGGCTGTTTGCGGCTTTTAATTGCAATCAACAGCGATATTCTGTGTGAGCAATTTTAAAATTTACCGTATTTTTTGGAGTATAAGACGCACCTTTCCCCCCTAAAAGGGGTTGAAAATTTAGGTGCGTCTTATGCACCGAATGTAGCCCCGCCCACTCACTGGCCCCCACCCTTTGGCCTCTGCCTCCCAGCAGTTTACCTCCTTACAGCAAGCAGCAAGAAGAAACAGCTCGTTTCAGCTTCAGCACAGCCTAATTAGCACAAGTTGATTGGATCGGCCTCCCGACTCTCATCTGTTTTGTGCAGGGCTCTGCTGCTTGCTGCAAAGAGGTAAATTGCTGGAGTAGATTTTTTTTTTCCTTGTGCTAATCAAGCTATGCTGAAAATGAAACTGAAAGTAAAGCAGGCTGTTTGCTTATTTGCTCAACGAGGCAAAATTGCTGGGAGGCAGAGGCAGATTTCTTTTTCTTCTTTTCCTCACCAAAAAAGGTAGGTGCGTCTTATACTCCGGTGCGTCTTATACTCGGAAAAATACGGTAATCTGCACTTGCCTCAAAGGTTAAAAGAATGGTACCAAAGAAGTTTTTAAAAGGCAGAACAGGAGTGGTGTTCACTTACTTTCCCTACCGGTTTGCAAATGTGAGCGTGTGTGAACTTCCACGCATGTGCACGTCCTTCCGTACATGTGTTTTGCTCACGTGACCCTGGGGATGGATGCTTCTTCTCTGTTAATGTTGTATTACTAACTAGAGCATACAAAACATTTGCTAGACCAATTCTTGAATACAGCTCATCTGTCTGGAACCCACACTGCATATCGGACATAAATACAATCGAGAGAGTCCCGAGATATTTTACGAGAAGAGTCCTCCATTCCTCTAACCGCAATAAAATACCTTATACCACCAGACTCCAAATTTTGGGCTTAGACAACCTAGAACTACGTCGACTTCAGTCTGACCTAAGCATAGTACATAAAATTATCTGCCACAATGTCCTTCCTGTCAATGACTACTTCAGCTTCAACCACAACAATACATGAGCACACAATAGATACAAACTCAAGGTAAACCGCTCCAATCTCGATTGCAGAAAATATGACTTCAGCAACAGAGTGGTCAATGCCTGGAATGCACTACCTGACTCTGTGGTTTCTTCCCCCAAACCCCCAAAACTTTAACCTCAGACTGTCTACTGTTGACCTCACCCCATTCCTAAGAGGTCTGTAAGGGGTGTGCATAAGTCCACCAGCGTGCTTACCGTCCCTGTCCTAATATTCCTTTTTACTTACTCTTTTCATGTATTCAAATTATGTTTATACCTTTACCTGTTATCTTATATATGCTTAGACAAATAAACTTATGATTATGATTATAATGCAGCAATGGTCGTAAGTGTGAAAAACAGTCATAAGTCCCATTGTAACTTTGAATGGTCACTAAATGAACCGCTGTAAGGGCTACCTACGTCGGAAGAGGAAAGAGAGTCTGATCATTTTCCGAATGTGTTCGAATCTTGTTGTCGGTTTAAGGGAAGTATTGAAAAAGTCTCTTTGCCTCCTCAAGCAAATTGCCAAAAATAAAGAAATCGGTCAGTGGTGGGTTACTACCGGTTCACACCGGTTCGAGCGAACCAGTAGCGGTGGTGGCGGAAGGCAGACATGTGCAGAAGCGTTGCGCGCACGAGCGCACGCATGCCCACGAGTGAACCGGTAGCGACGGATTTTGAAACCTGCCCGTGAAATTGTTCCAAGGGACTCCATGCCTTGAATTCAATACCTCAAGCGACAGGATAGAATCACAAGAGGCTCATATCAGGCTCCTGATTGCAAAACAGCAGGAAATCTCCAAATTGGAGGCTATTAAGGATGTCAGTATAGCAGGATGTTTATTATACTGTTATATAAACTGAGGCATAGAATCAAGATCAATTGAAGCACTAGTATCGCTTTATAAAACTCTACTTTAAAGGCCACATACTGCAACCAATTTTGGTCACCACACACTACATAAATGGTGTTGAGACTTTGGAGAAGAGCAACTAAGATGATCAAAGGCCGGGAGACTAAAAGAACGGAAGAATGGCTGCGTTGGGTTTGGCTAGTCTAGAGAAAAGAAGGATTAGGGGGCGACATGATAGCAGTATTCCAGTATTTGAGGGGCTGCCCCAATGAAGAGGGGGCCAAATTGTTCTCCAAATCACCTAAAGGCAGGGCAAGAAACTAATGGTTGGAAACTAACCAAAGAGAGAAGCAACCTGGAATTGAGGAGAAGCGTCCTAACAGTGAGGACAGTTAGCCAGTGGAACAGAAGTTGCCTTCAGAAGTTGTAGGTGCTCCATCACTGGAGGTTTTTGAGAAGAAACTAGACAATCACTAGTCTGAGATGGTATTGGTCCGTGATGGCAAACCTATGGCACGCTTGCCACAGGTGGCACACAGAGCCATATCAGTGGGCACGCAAGCTCAGTTCCAACATGCATCCGCCTGTTGGCCAGCTGATATTCGGGCCTTCTGGGACACAGGCTGTCTCTGGCCTCCAGAGGGCCTCCGGGGGGTTGGGAAAGGCCATTTTCGCCCTCCCCAGACTCCTAGAAAGGCTCTGGAGCCTGGGGAAAGCGAAAAACGGGCCTACCGGGTCCACCGTGCCATCACATGCCAAAAGCGGGGGAGCGTGGGGAGTGTGTGTCATGCGCGCATGCACAGGGAGTGGGGCGCATAGACTTATGGGTGTGGGCACGCACGCACCCCTGCACTCCCCCCGCTTTTGGCACGCGATGGCAAAAAGGTTAGCCATCACTAGTATAGGTTCTCCTTCTTGAGCAGGGGGTTGGACTAGAAGACCTCCAACGTCCCTTCCAGCTCTGTTCTGTTCTGTTCTGTTCTGTTCTGTTTTGTTCTATTCTATATTCCGATATTCTATTCTGTTCTGTTCTGTTCTGTTCTGTTCTGTTCTGTTCTGTTCTGTTCTGTTCTGTTCTGTTCTACTCTACTCTATTCTAAATTATTCTATTCTATTCTATTCTACTCTACTCTACTCTACTCTACTCTACTCTACTCTACTCTACTCTACTCTACTCTACTCTACTCTACTCTATTCTATTCTATTCTAAACTATTCTATTCTATTTTATTCTATTCTATTCTACTCTACTCTGCTCTTTATTCTTCTGTTCTATTCTATTCTCAAAGCATGGATGCATTTCAACTTGGTGACTTTTAGGATCGTCTCTGCTTAGGCTGGTAGTTATGTAACCTACTTAAAACAGCATACATTGGAAGGAAAGAAGGAAAGAATCATAGAGACAGTGCTAAAACTGGGTAGACTGAAATGATTCCTCTTCCCCCAGAGAAGTTTGAGAGAGCACCAACAGATGCTGTGTTGTTTGCCGATCAGC
Organism: Pantherophis vulpinus; assembly: GCA_037215915.1. Taxonomy (NCBI): domain Eukaryota; kingdom Metazoa; phylum Chordata; class Lepidosauria; order Squamata; family Colubridae; genus Pantherophis; species Pantherophis vulpinus. The sequence goes on from JAXLNS010000008.1 coordinate 81,831,200, forward strand.
CCAGTGGGAGAAAGTATTATTCAATTCCGAGATCCTGGAGCTCGGGAGTCCCCCAAGAAGGAAACTGTAACAAATACAATTGCTTCCTTTCCACCCTGTTTGGAAAAAGAGTCAGATGAAAGTCTAGGCAGAACTGCATACAGTGGGTGTTGTTCCTGGAGAATATTAGAGGAGGAAGCAATATTGCTCTAGCCCTCAAAGATGAACATCTCTGATAAAAAAAAAAAAATATTTGTAGCTTAGGGTTCAACTGGGCGATGCCAGTTCAAACCCTTTTGAGCTTGGTGACTTTACTGCAGATATTTCATGACCCAACTGGAGACATCATCAGTGGAAAAAGTTTAGGCAGTGAGGTTTGCAAGGAGGAGGAGGAAGAGGAGGAGGAGGAGGAGGAGGAGGAGGAGGAGGAGGAGGAGGAGGAGGAGGAGGAGGAGGAGGAGGAGGAGGAGGACGACGACGACTGTGGAATCCTTGGTGGTTTCTGAGCTTGGTGACTTTACTGCAGATGTTTCATGACCCAACTGGAGACATCGTCAGTGGAAAAAGTTTAGGCAGTGAGGTTTGCAAGGAGGAGGAGGAAGAAGAGGAGGAGGAGGAGGAGGAGGAGGAGGAGGAGGAGGAGGAGGAGGAGGAGGAGGAGGAGGAGGAGGAGGAGGAGGAGGAGGAGGAGGACGACGACGACTGTGGAATCCTTGGTGGTTTCTGAGCTTGGTGACTTTACTGCAGATGTTTCATGACCCAACTGGAGACATCGTCAGTGGAAAAAGTTTAGGCAGTGAGGTTTGCAAGGAGGAGGAGGAAGAGGAGGAGGAGGAGGAGGAGGAGGAGGAGGAGGAGGAGGAGGAGGAGGAGGAGGAGGAGGAGGACGACGACTGTGGAATCCTTGGTGGTTTCTGAGCTTGGTGACTTTACTGCAGATATTTCATGACCCAACTGGAGACATCGTCAGTGGAAAAAGTTTAGGCAGTGAGGTTTGCAAGGAGGAGGAGGAAGAGGAGGAGGAGGAGGAGGAGGAGGAGGAGGAGGAGGAGGAGGAGGAGGACGACGACGACTGTGGAATCCTTGGTGGTTTCTGAGCTTGGTGACTTTACTGCAGATGTTTCATGACCCAACTGGAGACATCATCAGTGGAAAAAGTTTAGGCAGTGAGGTTTGCAAGGAGGAGGAGGAAGAAGAGGAGGAGGAGGAGGAGGATGACGACTGTGGAATCCTTGGTGGTTTCTGAGCTTGGTGACTTTACTGCAAATGTTTCATGACCCAACTGGGAGCATCATCAGTGCAAGAAGGCAGTAGGGTTTGCAGAGAGGAGGAGGAGGAGGAGGAAGAGGAGGGGGAGGAGGAGGGGGAGGAGAGCTTGGTGGTTTTGTTGTAGATATTGCATGACCCAACTGGAGACATCAACAGTGCAAGAAGGCAGTAGGGTTTGCAGAGAAGAGGAGGAGGAAGAGGAGAGCTTGGTGACTTTACTGCAGATATTTCATGGCCCAACTGGGGGCATCATCAGTGCAAGAAGGCAGTAGGGTTTGCAGAGAAGAGGAGGAGGAAGAGGAGAGCTTGGTGACTTTACTGCAGATATTTCATGGCCCAACTGGGGGCATCATCAGTGCAAGAAGGCAGTAGGGTTTGCAGAGAAGAGGAGGAGGAAGAGGAGAGCTTGGTGACTTTACTGCAGATATTTCATGGCCCAACTGGGGGCATCATCAGTGCAAGAAGGCAGTAGGGTTTGCAGAGAAGAGGAAGAGGAGGAGGAGGAGGAGGAGGAGGAGGAGGAGGAGGAGGAGGAGGAGGAGGAGGAGGAGGAGGAGGAGGAGGACGACGACGACTTTGGAATCCTTGGTGGTCCCTGAGCTTGATGGTTTTACTGCAGATATTTCACAACTGGGGACATCATCAGTGCAAGAAGGCAGTGGGGTTTGCGAGGAGGAGGAGGAGGAGGTGTTGAGCTTGGTGGCTTTCTTGAAGATGTTTCATGACCCAACTGAGGACATCATCAGTGCAAAAAGGAGTTTGCAAAGAAGAGGAGGAGGACTGCGGAAACCTTCGTGGTTTCTGAGCTTGGTGACTTTACTGCAGATATTTCATGACCCAACTGAGGACATCATCAGTGCAAAAAGGCAGTGGGGTTTGCGAGGAGAGGAGGAAGAGGAAGAGAACAAGGATTGTGGAATCCTTGGTGGTCTCTGAGCTTGGTGGGATTTTTGCACCGATATTGCTGTTGTTGGGTAGCTGTTGTTATTAAGGTTCATTCGTTGCACAGTCAGCCAGATGTTCAGACTGAATTTGGCATTTTTCTCCACCTATCGAGTCCATCCAAAGGACCTGGGATAGACTGATTAAGATTATTATTCTTATTATTATCGAATTGATCAGCCGCCCCATCTCGTGGTTCAAGCAGCCGGTTGGGTAATGAAACATCTTCAAGGAAACAACCAGGTTCAGAGAGCACCAAAGACCTCACCAACACCTCCGTTTCTCTGCTAATGTTCCATCAACAGCTTTTTGCAACCAGTAGAAAATAACACCGCAATCCAGGAGCCTTTATCGGAAGAAGTGTGGTTTTGTGAGATTGGTTTGTTGTGGGATGTGTTGCTATGAAATTGAAACCTGCCCTTGTTCCTGTATTTAAGCAAACATTATGATAAACGTACGGTGTGTAGACCAGGGGTATCAAACTCAAGGCCCGGAGGATGGATCTGGCCCGTGGGGGAGGTGCTTAGATATGGCCCCATGGGGCCACCGTGGAAACAGTGATGGACCAGCCCGCGGTGCCTCTGCCAGTGAAAACAGAACTCGTTGTTGCGTTCCGCCAACAGCCTGAAGAGCTGGCAGCAGAGTTGGACAGTGAGGAGGCTGGGAAGGACCATGGGCCAGTCCTAGAGTCTGGGGAAGGCTCAGACAAGGGCTCTGCGTCAGAGGCAGAGAAAGGGCAATCTAGGAGGTATGTTCTACCTCCAGAGCCTCAAGAGTTGGACCTCAGCGAGGCAGAGGAATAAGGGGAGCCTGTTCCTAGTGCGCGCATGCGCAGGGCTGCCAGAAGACAAGAACAGTTAAAACAAAAGGGACGACTCAGGAGTAAGGCTTGGAGATGATTGGCCCCTCCCATAAGACTTAAAAGAGGAGCAAAGGCACGTGGGACTTTGCAGGAAGTAACGTTGTTAATTCTGTGCGGTTTAAAGTCTGAAGCTCTGTTTGATTCTGGACTCCATGTTGCTTTGCCAATTAGGTCTTTGGCAATGTGTCAAGGGAGATAAAGGTGGGTGATTATCAGCCTTATCCCGAAGGACTCTTTACAACTATTTGGGACTCATCTGTGAATGAACAGAATTCATAGCTGTTAAAATAAAACAGGTTTTTGGGACTACTCCTGTGTTTTAATGACTCAGGAAGCCTAGGTCAGAACAAAACAAGGAGCCTGAGTGGCGTAGGAGGCTAATGCCTCCTATTAAGGCAGCATTTAACATCCAGCTGCCTGCAATTACTGCGAGTTCAATTCTCACCAGGCTCAAGGTTGACTCAGCCTTCCATCCTTTCTAAGGTGGGTAAATTGAGGACCCAGTTTGTGGGGGCAATAAGCTGACTTTGTATAAATATACAAAAGGATGAAGGCTATTGCTTATTTATTTATTTATTTATTTATTTATTAAATTTATATACCGCCCTATTCCTAAGGGACTCAGGGCGGTGAACAGCGAACGATAAAAATACATGTAATACAAACGTTAATAATAAAAAACCAATTAAAATATACTAAACATTCTGGTCCTAGATAATTCAAGACATCCCAGTTTAAAATAAAATCAAAAGCAATATAAAGGGAAAGTTAGGCCAGGCCGGCCTGCTGAAACAGGAATGTTTTGAGGGCACGGCGGAAAGTGCGCAGATCCGGAATCTTCTGTATCTCTGGGGGGAGCTCGTTCCAGATGGTGGGTGCCCTCACAGAAAAGGCTCTCCCCCTGGGGGCCGCCAGTCGACATTGTTTGGCTGACGGCACCCTGAGAAGCCCCTCTCTATGGGAGCGTACTGGGCGGTGAGAGGCTATTGGTGGCAGAAGGCGGTCTCATAAGTACCCAGGTCCTAAGCCATGGAGCGCTCTAAAGGTGGTAACTAAGACCTTGAAGCGCACCCGGAAGACCACAGGGAGCCAGTGCAGCTCGCGCAGGAGGGGAGCCACATGGGAGCGCCATGCTGCTCCCATAACCACCCGCGCGGCCGCATTCTGGACCAGCTGGAGCCTCCGGGTGCTCCTCAAGGGGAGCCCCATGTAGAGAGCATTACAGTAGTCCAGGCGTGAAGTGACAAGGGCATGAGTGACCGTGACCGCTTAACGCATTGTAAGCCGCCCTGAGTCTCCGGAGAAGGGCGGCATATAAATCAAATTTAAGAAAAACAAAAACAGATTGACTTAACAACCGGGCTACTCACTTAAGAACTGCAGTGTTTCACTTAACAACGGTGGCAAGAAAGGTTGCAAAATGGTGCAAAACTCACTTAACAAAGGTCTCCCTTAGCAACATAAATTTCGGGCTCAATTGTGGTTGTAATTCGAGGACTACCTGTACACAAGAACATGCTAGAAAATTTAGTTAGCCGAATAGAGAAGACTGCATTTTTGCTGGCAGAGGGTTGCAGGAGGTCATCGCAGCCGAAAACGGAGCTCGGGATTCCGTTTCCGTTGGTAGAGCGCTCGGGCTACCACAAGCGCCCCCAACACGAGTGACGTCGAGTTGGCCACGTCCACCCCAGCCACGTCTTCCCCCGAGCCCCCCAAAGTCAAAGAGCCTTGATAGTACAGTGGTTACGCACCCTGTTATTAACACAGCTGCCTGCAATTTACTGCTGGTTCGAATCTCTCCAAGGCTCAAGGTTGACTCAGCCTTCCATCCTTTCTAAGGTAGGTGAAATGAGGACCCAGTTTGTGGGGGCAATAAACTGACTTTGTATAAATATACAAAAGTATGAAGGCTATTGCTTAATGCATTGTAAGCCGCCCTGAGTCTCCGGAGAAGGGTGGCATATAAATCAAAAATTAAAAAAAAAAAAAATTAAAAAAAAAAAAACACAACCCTGATGTGGCCCTCAATGAAATCGAGTTTGACACCCCTTGTCTAGACAAAGTAGACAATGAAAGATACGCAGCAAACTGTACTGAGGACTATAATGAAGGGGCCTCCTTCACCTTTTAATTAGCAATAATTTATTGTTCCTTTGCATGTTTACTCAGGAGGTTTTCCTGCATTCATTTCGGCTTAACAATCACAGGTGTTTGTTTAGGAAAATACTTTCAAACAATAGACATGCACAGATGAAAGCTGTCTAAAGCAGCGGAACTAATTCGGAAAAAGGACTCGTGTTCAGCCTAAAATTATCTGCCTGCTAAAGTATTGAGCGATGAAACAGCGTGCTGGCATACTAATTATGACTGCACTGCTCAGCTGAAGCCCCTGATCTGTCCCAGAAGTGCAGGCAGTCCTTGATTTACGACGGTAATTGAGCCCCAAATGTCTGTTGCAAAGCGAGACATTTGTTAAGGGAACTGCGCTCCATGTTACGACTTTTCTCGCCCCGGCTGTTAAGCGAATCACTGCAGTTGGGAAGTTACTAACATGGTTGTTAAGCAAATCTGGCTTCCCCACAGAATTTGCTTGTCAGAAGGTCGCAGAAGGGGGTTATATGGCCCCAGGGACACTGCAACCGTCATAAATACGAGTCGGTTGCCAAGCGTCAGAATTTGGATCATGCAACCATGGGGGTGCCACCACGGTCGTAAGTGTGAAAAACGGTCACTTTTTCCAGTGCCGTGGTACTGGAAACTCTTTCCTTCAAATTTTATATTATTGTTTAAGTAGTTTAAAAATCATACTGTACCCGTGTTTCCCTGAAAATAAGAGCCTGTCTTATATTTTTTTGAACCCCAAAATAAGTGCTTGGCCTTATTTTGGGGGAGGTCTTATTATTTTGGGGCGCGTGGAGAAAAACGGGGTCCTCTTGCCATCTTACCTGATTTCCAGCTCTGTCTCCCTAACCCTAACCAGAGGAAATGGCGGGGACCAGCTGCACACGCGTTTAAATATTATCGGGGGCGGGGCTTATTTTAGCGCATGGGCTCAAAAGCCCAATTGGGCTTATTATCAGGGGATGTCTTATTTTAGGGGAAACAGGGTATCCATGACCAATTTTTTAATAGGTTGGGTGTAGATAGCGCACTCACCACACCTGTGGCTCTGGTCCAAAACAAAGAAAAAAAGAAATTAATAACCTTGTATTCCTGGTTGGAGAGTAAACATAAAAACTTAAGGGATGCTTTTGTGACGAGATCGAATTGTAAATAGAAGTCAAGATAATTTAGATAAAGATGTAAGTTTAAGATACAGATATTTAGAAGTAGAATTTGTGTAAAGAGGTTAAATAGGCTAGAGATACCGATGCAGAAAAGTTGTTATTCGTATTGAAATTTTGATGCGTTCGTTTTTGGTTGTTTACATTTTTTGGTTTGTGTGTGTGTGTTTTTCTTGCTTTGTGTGTGTGTGTATTATGTTTCTTTTTGTACTGTGTATTTTAATCTTTAGAAATTTAATAAATATTTTTTTTTAAAAAAAGAAATGAATAACCTTGTTTTGAATTTTCGCTGTTCTGTGTGGAGAAAGATACAAAAATATCTGGAGGTTTGTATTATAATACAAACTCTTGATACAACCGAGGCCCGTGGAAAGTTATTCTGGATTAAGACAGGATATTTTTATATATTTGTTCCTCTTTTTTTTTGCCTACAATCCATAACGCTGGCTCAGCCTCTTTAAACAAGCAGGAATAATATGTCTGGATTCATATTTATAGCCCTAAATATTACATTCCAATAAATAAGATCATGGTGCCAGACTATGAATGTGCAATCATATAATCATTAGGACTTCAAAAGAAAGAAACAGTTGTTATTTTGGTCTGCGTTTTTATAGATTTTATCTTTAGTACTGGCTGGTACTTAATTCATACGATTCAAAAAAAATAACTTTTTTCTTTCCACGTTAGCAACGAGAAAAGAATGCTATTTGGCTTCTCAAAAGGCAGATATTTAAGAAGCTCTTTCCACATTTAAAATGAAAAATTAATGGTTTTATTTCGTTGCGAAGTAGACTCATTTGCTAGCGATCGCACCTTGAAAAGGGGGAGGGTTTGATAAATTTATACAATTAAATTAGATGACCTGTCGGTCATCCTAATTAATTTATTCCTTCTTATTTATCGTTACTGTCTTTTCCAACACTCCGATATATGGAGGTACATGGTAAAACAAGTTTTGCATGGTAGAACAAGTTGGCCTTTTGAAATGCACTCTGTATTATGTACGCTGAATTTCACACTTATTCGAGTAAAAATAAATTTCCATAATTAAGCCAAAATAGGTCTTCTCATTCTTTGAATTGGTTTTCCTGAATAATTGCATTCATTTGAACTTTACGATAGTTCAACTTTAGTTCCAAGGCTGAGAAATTCCAGGTATACAAGAATAGAATAAGTCAGTTGCTGAACTCTATAACTGGGTTAATTTTCAGTCTTGTCTCCTTCATTTTATCGAATTACGGCAGTTCTATAGACTAGGTCAGGAGTCAGCAACCCGCAGCTCTGGAGCCGCATGTGGCTCTTTCATCCCTCTGTTGCGGCTCTTTAGCCGGTCGGTGCCACAATTTTGAGAGGATCTTCTGTTTGTGGGGGTAAGCATGGCACACCAGGAGTAGACTCTATGGCAAGGGGTGGGTTTTCCGGTCGGCTCCACAATTGATAGGGCTTTTAGTTAGGACAGGAAGAGGAAAAAGGACACTGCGCTATGAGGAGACTCTATGGTGAGGAAACTGGACTTCCGGTCAGCTCCAGAATTGAATGGGGGGCTTCTGGTTAGGACCTTTGTGGCTCCCGGTGTTTTCTTTTCTGTGGGAAATGAGTCCAAATGGCTCTTTGAGTGCTTAAAGTTGCTGACGGCTGGACTAGGTGAAATTATTGTCTTAATGCCAGTAACTGTGAGACGGATTTTGGCATCCTCACTTAAATATGAGCTAGAAGTATGATGCAGCTGCCAAAAAAACCAATGCAATCCTAGGCTATATTAATAGAGGGATAGAATCAAGATCACGTGAAGTTCTAGTACTGCTTTACAAAGCCTTAGTAAGACCACACTTGGAACTCTGCATTCGGTTCTGGTCATCACAATATGGAAAAGATGTTGAGACTCTGGAAAGAGTGCAGAGAAGAGCAACCAAAATGATTAGGGGGATGGAGGCGAAAACATATTTATTTTTTATTTCATTTTTATTTGATTTGATTTATATGCCGCCCTTCTCCGGAGACTCAGGGCGGCTTACAATGCGTTAAGCAATAGCCTTCAAACTTTTTGTATATTTATACAAAGTCAGCTTATTGCCCCCACAACTGGGTCCTCATTTCACCTACCTTAGAAAGGATGGAAGGCTGAGTCAACCTTGAGCCTTGGAGAGATTCGAACCAGCAGTAATTGCAGGCAGCTGTGTTAATAACAGGGTGCTTAGACCACTGTACTATCAAGGCTCCATATGAGGAATGGTTACAGGAACTGGGTATGTGTCTTTACTCTAGAGAAATGAAGGACTAGGGGAGACATGATAGCACTATTCCAATTTTTGAGGGGCTCCTACAAAGAAGAATGGGTCAACCTATTCTCCAAAGCACCAAAAGACAACATAAGTGTCAGGTTTCGAGGTCGTCTCAAATAAATTGCATTTCAAAAAAAGTCTTTGAAGAAAACTCATGCTTTATTTAGCACGACATTCTAACTCCGACTGCATCGCAGCCAACACTGACTTCCAGACCCAAAACCCTCCCTTTTCGTTTCCCACTCCCCTGCACTCATTGGCCATCTTCCAAGTCACTCTACCCCTAATCTACTGCTCCAGCTCAAAGGAATTTTCCCCCTCCCATCCCATCAACTAGGGGATATTATCTCCAGGGAAAATAAGTAGGTGAAAAGTCAAATGTCCCTTTCCAGATGCCTCTGCTTCTCCTTCTTATGTCAGCACTAGAGTAAATGCAACTTGAAGTGCTGACAATAAGAAGCAATGGATGGAAACTAAATAAGGAGAGAAGCAACCTAGAACTAAGAAGGAATTTCCTGACAATGAGAACAATTAATCAGTGGAACAGAAGTTGCCTCCAGAAGTTGTGGGTGCTCCATCACTGGAGGCTTTCAAGAAGATATTGGACAACCATTTGTCTGAAATGGTATAGGGCAGGGGTCTGCAACGTTAAATACTCAAAGAGCCATTTGGATCTGTTTCCCACAGAAAAGAAAACACCGGAAGCCACAAAACCTGAGTGGGCATGGCCAACTCGATGTCACTCACTTCCACCAGTCACATGACCCCCTAGCCACGCCTACCCAGCCGGTCATTAGGGCAGAGAACCAGTTGTTAAAAAACATCAGGAACCACAAAATCATTTTGACATCTCTCACAATCCCCTCCTTCCTTCCTTCCCTCCCTCTCTTCCTCCTCTCTCCCTCTCTCTCTGTATCTCTCTATATCTCTCTCTCTCTCCCCCTCTCTCTGTATCTCTCTGTCTCTGCCCTGGCCACTTCTCCATCCCCCCACTGTCGCCCTTACCTTTTCAGGCCAGACGAGGAGTGACTGGGAGAGGAGGGCGAGGGGCGGGGCCAGCCAGTGATGGGATCACTTGACAGGGAGCCACAGCAGCGGGCCCAAAGAGCCACATGCGGCTCGAGAGCTGCAGTTTGCTGACCCCTGGTATAGCAGGAACCTGCAGAATTTGCACCAGAAGACCTCCGAGGTCCCTTCCATCTCTGTTATTCTATGTTTTCTGTTTGTTGTTAACTGCAATGGGTAAACGACCTCTGATCATCCGGAGCTTTTGAGCTCCGAAGAAAGCTGCTTCAGTTTTGCCGTTAATTGACTTAATAGCCCATTCAAACATTGGAAGTAATTGAGCATGGAAACACTATTTTTAGCGGAAACCACAGGATATAGCTAAAGCAGTGACTGATCTCTGAACCGACATAAAAGAAGGCCGACTTACCTTCTTTAAATATCGCAAACTTTAATCATGGAGGAAAAAAGTTCAACGCAGGTCTTTGTTGCTGCTTTGAGGGTAAATTGTGCCGTTTTACACATCGGAGTAGAAAGGACATCATCAGTTAAATTGGAAAAAAAAAGTTTTAACTCTTAATTTATGGTTAAAACAGTTTGCTTGGCACTCAAAGCATTTGATTTCTCATCCAGTTTTAAAATCATTTAAAAATCCGGGGTTTAAGTCTCTTTCCATCTCGCTACAGGTAGTCCTCGACTTATACGACCACAATTGAGCCCAAAATGTATGTTGCTAAATGAGACATTTGTTAAAGGGAGTTTTGCCCCATTTCACAACCTTGCTTGCCACAGTTGTTAAGTGAATCACAGCCGTTGTTAAGTTAGTAATATGGTTGTTAAGTGAATCTGCCCTCCCTATTGGCTTTGCTTGTCAGATGATCACAAAAGGGGATGACGTGACCCCTGAATATTGCAACCGTCATAAATATGACTCAGTTGCCAAACGTCTCAGTTTTGATCACGTGGGGTTGCTGCAAGGGGTCATAAGTGTATAAGTCACTTTTTCTGATTGCCGTTGTGCGGTCTCTAAATGAAGTGTTGTAAGTCAAGGACTATCTCTATAGAAAACGGGTTTAAAGACTAGAGGCCAGTGGTGGGCTGCTGCCGGTTCGGGTGAACTGGTAGTTCCAACAATCAGCTGGCCCCACCCACTGGGCTCTGCCCTATTCTGTCCTATATTTCCTTCTTTCTGGATCAGCTGATTGGCGCGGAACAGCTGATTTCGATGCCTCCACTGTTCTATTTACCGGGGCTGCCTTAGAAGGTAAGCAGCTGAGCTTCAAATTGCTGTGTTTTGAACGCAAATCCGTTAGGCGTGCGTTCACAGATCCAATTGTTAAACCGGTTGCAGCCCACCGTTGCTAGAGACCAGGGTTGAAATGTAAAATTTGTTACTACTGGTTCTGTGGGCGTGGCTTGAGGGGGGGTAATGTGACTGGGTGGGCGTGGCCAACTTTTTTTTAAAAAAAAACTTTTCAAAGCATTTTTTCTAATGCTTTGAAAAGCCTCTGCCGATCAGGCAACTCAGCTGGGATCATCAGAGACTTTTCAAAGCATTTTTTTTTTTCAAACCTCTTCGGCCAAGAGGTTGCAGAACAAAATGCTTTGAGAAGCCTCTGAGGATCCCAGCTGAGACGCGTGATCACCAGAGGCTTTTTTTTTTTTTACTTTTAAAAGAATTTTTTTGTCAGAAGTAGTTGTAGAAAAAATGCTTTTAAAAGTTTTTAAAAAGGAGCCTCTGATGATTATGAGGCTCAGCTGGGCATGGGGGGGGGGGGGCGCAGGAATTTTTGCTACCAGTTCTCCGAACCACCCGCCACCATTGCTACCGGATCGGGCGATCCGGTCCGAACCGGTTGCAGCCCACCACTGCTAGAGACCTTATGAAATTAAAATATTATAATGCTGTTGTAGGACCGAGTGTACTAGATATTGAATAACAACCTACATTCGCAGATGCTAATGGATTCGGCTTTAAAGTTACATTCCGAATTCTCTGAATGAAAGTCGGGTTTTAATGGTGTTCCTGAGTTCGGTAGAAAAACGTATCCAGCAGAAGAGAATATTTATAGCTCAGGGTTCAACTGTGCACTCTGAGTTTGATTGCTTTCGCCTTTCTAAAAACTCAGGAAGGAAGGAAGGAAGGAAGGAAGGAAGGAAGGAAGGAAGGAAGGAAGGAAGGAAGGAAGGAAGGAAAGAGAAAGAAAGAAAGAAAGAAAGAAAGAAAGAAAGAAAGAAAGAAAGAAAGAAAGAAAGAAAGAAAGAAAGAAAGAAAAACAGGAGTCACCTGCAAAATACAGTAACAGCCACTTTGTAGGACCAGTCGTCATTTAATGGTGCTTTTACTGCACAGTTCTGATCTTTGTTGATGTAGGCTTCAGAATATTTGTTTTCCAAGTGTCTGTGGAGATACTCCGTCATCCAGGTCATAGTTGTCCCAAAGGTTCTTTTTTTCAAGAGGCAGTCTGGACTTTCTGGTTTTTCTTTGGTCTCTTCTCATCCAAGAAGCTTCTTCCGTTCTGACTATCGTGTTTCCCCGAAAATAGGACATGTCCCGAAAATAAGGCCAAGCCTGATTTTTGGGGTGGGCCTAAATATACGCCCTCCCCTGAAAATAAGCTCCCCTCCCTCTCTCTCTCTCTCTCTCTCTCTCTCTCTCTCTCTCTCTCTCTCTCTCTCTCTCTCTCTCTCTCACACACACACACACACACACACACACACAGAGGTCACTCACACCCCCAAACCTCCCAAGGCAGCCACATCCCTGTGAACTCCTGTGCCCCCCGCCCCTTTTGCCGCCCGTGGCACCGACCATAGACCTCGAGCGCCTGCTCCTGCACCATGGTGGCAGCCCGCCTGCTCTCGCCTCCATGTCCAGGTGCCGCGTCCTCATAGCCCACTCTACCGAGTGTCCACCACAGCAGTCCCAGTGCAAGCATCACCGCCCCGGGGCTTCCTTTGCAGGGTGGCCACCGGCGGTAGAGAGGCCTCCATGCACAGCGGGCAGTCACGGAGGACTACAACGGCAGTCCTGCCGCGTCCCGCAGCTGGGCGCAGGTCTCGGCGGGGATGGCTGAGGTGCTGCAGGTGTTGCTGCTGCTAGTGCCACCGCCTCCGGAGGCCCGGAGGCCCCCTGTGGCCAAGCTCAGCCGCGGGCGAGGAGTGTAGGCCGTGGCTGGGCCAGCTGAGCTGTGTCTGTCGGGGCTGCCCTCTGCTCAGCTGCCCGGCGTCTCACTGTCGGGAGCCTAGAAAGAGTAAACTGGACCTGCGGGAGGAAAGGAGGGCAGGCAAGGGTCCTGGGCACACCTGGGGACTGAGACTTAAGGAGACATTGTGGGGAGGGAGATTTATCGGGAACAAACACTGAATTCCTGGAGTGTTGAAGTGTTGTTGCTGACATTTGAAGTTTCCTGGATTTCCTGCTTTCTTCCTGACTTCCTGGATTTATTGCCTTGCTCCTTGGCTTCCTGGACTCCTCACGGTGTTGGACTGGACTACTCGCAGCCAGAGGCTACTAGAGGGTGTGCATGTGTGATCATTTTGCTTTGGGACTTGCCAAATACATGGTAGCGTTTGGGGAAATTTGGAGCAATAAAGGAACGGTTTGAACTGCCAGTTTTCTGTATTTCCTCTGTGCTGTGCCCTGGGTCCAGAGGTGGGTTTCAGCAGGTTCTGACCAGTTCTGCAGAACTGGTAGCGGAAATTTTGAGTAGTTCGGAGAACCGGTAAATATCACCTCTGACTGGCCCCGCCCCCATCTATTTTCTGCCTCCTGAGTCCCAGCTGATCGGGAGGAAATGGGGATTTTGCAATAACCTTCCCCTGGATTGGGATGGGAATGGAGATTTTACAGTATCCTTCCCCTGCCACGCCCACCAAGCCACACCCACAGAACCAGTAGTAAAACATTTCGAAACCCACCACCGCCCGAGTCATTCCCAGTCACCCAACTGTTCCTGTGCCAAAATAAATGCCATGAATTCAAGCTTTCCATCACCTCAATCAATGTCGGTTTATTGCAGAAATTCTCTAATTTCCAACGTGGAGACTGCTTCTGTCTCATTACAGCTTTCACAGCCTGCTTTGGTGGAGTAAGACGGCATCCTACGAAAGACAACAACCTCAGAATATCCAAGAGAGAGAGGATGAAAAAAGTAGACTGTTCAAAATATATATATATTAAATGTCACAGTGAATTATTGTCACAGTCAGAGACTCCAAGGCTTCCTTATAATGGCTTGATTGCTACTGGTTTTATCTTTCCAGAGTTACTGCTACGTAAATATATATATATATATATATATGCATCCCAAATATGTGTCGTGTATAAACATTCTGCTGAATTATTGCCCTAAGTGTTCAACTACATTTGGATACATGTCACAGTAAGTGTTTTCTGTTCAACAAGCTATTCCCTAGAGCACCGAATCAAGGTTTGTGCCTTACACTTGTGTTCACAATTTTTAAAATAAGCGTTTCCTTCCCCATAAAACTACACCGAGCTATAAATACACAGTCGCAACCAATGTTATTCATTGTCGTTGTTGTTTTTTTTCTACCTCCTTGCTTACAGATACGGTTGCCGAAAGGAACGCTTTACGAGAACACGTCTATCCCAAGCTGCGGGAATTCTGCAGGGAAAACTATGGGATGGAATTTCAGGTACTGTTTCCGACGGGTCAAAATTTTAAGCCGGGATGTTCGTATGCTTGCTAAATGGAAATCTGTTAGCCGTTGGTTCCTCTGGAGCTCAGCTGATTGATTGATTTAATTAGTTTCAGAAAGCAAAACCTCTTGTTAAATATTGGTTTTTGAGTGTTATTTTTTTAAACCAAAAAAAAAAGAGAGAGAGAGAAAAGAAATAGCTCGGTTTAAAGACAAATTGATACCTGGGATAAAACTGCAATTCGAGGTACGGTTGCCATTAATCTTACTGGATTTCTATGTACCGACCAGTGTGACCCATTTTGCCTTTCTTAATTCAGAATTGATTCTGTATCTTTACTTGACAATTTTCCCCCCCTAAACCTTAACAAGGCTTACTGCCAAATGAAATTAAATCATAGCCTTTTCCTCAGGGAATTCTTGAAACTACCATTTTTGCAAGACTGGAAGAGATCTCTACTCATTTTTTTCCCCAAAAGAATAACTCCCAGGAAATTAGAATAGAAATAGAATAGAATAGAATAGAATAGAATAGAATAGAATAGAATAGAATAGAATAGAATAGAATAGAATAGAATAGAATAGAATAGAATAAACAGAGTTGGAAGGGACCTTGGAGGTCTTCTAGTCCAACCCCCTGCTTAGGCAGGAAACCATATAGAGCAGTGATGGCTATCCTTTTTGCCATCGCCTCCCCTCCCCCCCCCCCGGTGCATGTGCATGTGACCCCCCCCCGCACTCCCCCCACTTTTGGCACATGATGGTCCGGTGGACCCGGTAGGCCCGTTTTTCACCCTCCGCAGGCTCCAGAGGCTTTCTTGGAATCTGGGGAGGGCAAAAACAGCCTTCCCCACTCCCCAGAGGCTGTCTGGAGGCTGGAAATGGTCCGTTTGCTGACTTCCGGTGGGACTTAGAAAGCCTCTGGAGCCTGTGGGGAGAGCAAAAATATCCTTCCCCCAGGAGTGGGGAGGGAATGGGGATTTTGCAGTATCCTTCCCCTGGAGTGGGGTGGGAATGGAGATTTTGCAGTATCCTTCCCCTGCCATGCCCACCAAGCCACACCATGCCCACCAAGCCACGCCCACAGAACCAGTAGTAAAAAAAATTGGATTTCACCACTGGCGTGCGCCTAACACACTTCCTCACAGCATTCAAAATACAACAATTTGAAGCTCAGCTGCTTACCTTCTAAGGCAGCCCTGGTAAGAAGAACAGTGGAGGCATGGAAATCAGCTGTGCTGCGTGAATCAGATGAGCCAGAAAGAAGGAAATAAAGGACAGGATTGGGTGGGTGGGCAGGGCCAGCTGATTGTCAGAGCTACCGGTTCGCCCAAACCAATCCCAACCAGCTGAATACCACCTCTGGTATGATGAAACAATAATGGCCATTGGATTTGCGGACTTCCCCAAGAATTGCCTTCTGTTGGTTTTCTTCTGCGACAAAGGATAGCATGCCAACAACATTCGTTTGTGGGTTGCAATGCTAAATGCACGCCCACCTAATCAATATGTGAGCACGAGTGTTGTGTTTTGGCTGCTGTCTCCATGGCACTAACTGTTCTGTCCCCGTATCATGCACACACCCAACCAGCCAGCCGAGGGTTAAATAAACTCTTCAAACACACAACGTCAGTGATAAGGAACTTGGCAGCAACTCTATGCCTGCCTGCCAAGAGCTTTTACTCCGATAACACAGACAAAAATACACACAGTTTGAATAGTCCAGTTTGTAATTAAATCCACGGCAAATAGGTGTTGTGTGTCCGAAGGTGCAAGTGCCTCGCCAGAGATTATCTTTGTCCGTCACAGAGTCCGGATGGCCACCACACTCCCTTTTATAGCCTGTGGGGTGTGGTCCAGTGACTCAGCTTAATCTCTGGCACGCCTCCTTTTCTGCTGCTCACGCTTGTCTTTCCGACGCTGGTGTGGGTCCAACCACAATGTTTCTTCATCACTATCCGAAACACCTGGCTCCTGGCCAATCTCTTCTCCTTCGGGAGACACCTGCAGCATTGCCAGAGAGGAGGGTCCTGGAGAGGGAGGCCTGGCCGTCTCCTCTCCTTCATGTTCGGAGCCTTCTTCCTCCGATAAGATAGGCTCGGAGGACGGAGCCACAACACTAATTTAAAAATCACCGTCACAGCCGGAAGATACTGTCTGGTGTCATGTCTAGGGGACATTTGTGTAGCCTCACAAAACGAAACAGCCATGCGGCACCTTCAGATTTCACAGCCAAGGGTAATCATGTGCCATTATTGTTTGATCCATTTTTGTCTGGCTCACTCCACCGTTTTAGTCTCACCTTCAAATCGGAATTGCCCTTTAACTTAAAAAGTGGTGTCTCGTTGCTCTTGTGATGCCCATTGGTGGAGTTGCGTGTGCTGTGAAATTGCTAGCATTATGATTATTCACCACGTCTCAGCAGAGGTGGTATTCAGCCGGTTCGGATCGGTTCAGGTGAACCGGTAGCGGAAATTTTAACTGGTTTGCCGAACCTACAAATACCACCTCTGACTAGCTCTGCCTCTGCCCGCCCTGTCACCGCTCGCCCCTACCCAGTTGCTGCTTGCCTGCTCCACCCTCCTGCTCACCCCACCCTGCCCTATATATGTTGCCTTTGCCACGCGGCCTAGCTAATCACCTCGCCTCCGCACCTCGCCCGCTCTGCTCACCAAAGGTAAGCAAGCTGCCCGTTCGCCCATTCACCTTGGGTCGGGGCCCAGGAACATGCCATTCCCCAGGACCCCAGAGCCTCTGCCCTCTCACCTCAGCTGGGTCGGGGAACAAGCCATTCCTCGGCTCTCCCCTTTCCCAGGAGCCTTCGCCCACTCGCTGTTTGTCTTGGCCAGGTCAGGGAATGTACCATTCCCTGGCTCTGGCCTTCCCCAGGGCTTCCACCCACTTGCCGCCTACTCACCCTCTGCCTCAAGTCAGGGGACGTGCCAGTCCCTGGCTCTGGCCTTCTCCGGGTGCTTCAGGTTTAGCCCAGGTCAGTTATGCATGCCAATCTGTCTGCCGGCGTCAAATCATCACAATTTTAGCAACAGAGACTCCTGATTCCAATCTCATCCAAGGCTAAGAGGAGCAATATTGACAGCTTATGTACAAAAGAGGCTGTTTTTGCATAATTTGACACACAACTGTGAGGGGGAAGAAGAGGGATGAGAGGAGTAATTGGGATATGTTTTCTTTTTAATGCAGCAATTTGTGCGCACACTCAATCAGGCATCAAATCACTTCAGTTCAGTGGTCAAAAATGTTGAAGAGCCATGATGTGATTATGCCTGGCACATGAAAAATCAGAAGTAGGACAGCAATATGCCAGTTTATGCTAAAGGCAGGTCTTTCTTTTGTAATTTCTTTTATTTTTATTTATTTTTTGAAGGTCAACTGGTTTTTCAAGTTTCAGAAAGCAAAGCTGCCGAGCTGAATTTGACATACATGTAGCCATTTTATTTAGCTCTTTCGCATACTCATTTATTTTTCGGGCTCGCCACATTCTTAAGGTGGGGGGAAGGAGATAATAGAGTAGAGTAGAGTAGAGTAGAGTAGAGTAGAGTAGAGTAGAGTAGAGTAGAGTAGAGTAGAGTAGAGTAGAGTAGAGTAGAATAGAATGAGCCTTGGTAGTACAGTGGTCTAAAGCACCCTGTTATTAAGACCAGCTGCCTGCAATTACTGCAGGTTCGAATCTGGCCAGGCTCAAGGTTGGCTAAGCCTTCCATCCTTTCTAAGGTAGATAAATTGAGGACCCAGTTGTGGGGGCAATAAGCTGACTTTGTATAAATATACAAAAGGATGAAGGCTATTGCTTAGCGCATTGTAAGCCGCCCTGAGTCTCCGGAGAAGGGCGGCATATAAATCAAATAAAAAAAAATAGAATAGAATAGAATAGAATAGAATAGAATAGAATAGAATAGAATAGAATAGAATAGAATAGAATAGAATAGAATAGAATAGAATAGAATAGAATAGAATAGAATAGAATAGAATAGAATAGAATAGAATTCTTTATTGGCCAAGCCAACACACAAGGAATTTGTCTTTGGTGCATACGCTCTCAGTGTACCTAAAATAAAAGATACGTTCGTCAAGAATCATAAGGTACAACACTTAATGATAGTCATAGGGAACAAATAAGAAATCAAATCATATTAGGAAACAGTCAATATAAACCGTAAGGATACAAGCAACAAGGTTACAGTCATACAATCATAAGTGGGAGAAGATGGGTGATAGGAACTATGAGAAGAGAAATAGTAGTGCAGACTTAGTGAATAGCTTGACAGTGTTGAGGGAAATATTTGTTTAGAAGAGTGATGGCGTTCGGGGAAAAACTGTCCTTGAGTCTAGTTGTTCTGGTGTGCAGTGCTCTATAGCGTCATTTTGAGGGTAGAAGTTGAAATAATTTATGTCCAGGATGCGAGGGGTCTGTCGATATTTTCCCAGCCCTCTTTTTGACTCATGCAGTATACAGGTCCTCAATGGAAGGCAGGTTGGTAGCCATTGTTTTTTCTGCAGCTCTAATTATCCTCTGAAGTCTGTGTCTGCCTTGTTGGGTTGCAGAACTAAACCAGATAGTGAGGATTTTTTTGGCTAGGTGACTTTCTTTCCCGTGGGAACGGAGGCTGCTCCTGGTGAGAATCGAAGGTGGAGTTTGACGACATCGGGAAATGGGGATTGAGTGTTTATTGGAGAATGTGACTTTTGAGGGATGTTTCTAACTTGCAATATTATGTGGTGTTATTCTGGTTTGTGTCAGATCCAGAATTACAACAATCAACTTTGCCAATTTGATTCTTACTTAAATAAAAGAAAATTTGTTTTGGAAGATGGACTTGGCTTTTTTTAAAAAAAATTTTGAATGGGTTTCATCACTGGAAACCTGACAAAAGCCTTATGTTAAATACTGACTCTGTTGTTGATTTTTTTTTTATTTTTTTTTTAAGAAATAGCTCGGTTTAAAAATAAATTGATACCTAGGATAAAACTGCAGTTCGAGGTACGGTTGCCATTAACCTTATTGGATTTCTATGTACCAACCAGTGTGGGACCTTTCTGAATTAAGAATTGACTCCGTATCTTGGCTTGACATTTTTTCCCCCCATAAACCAGGGATCAGCAACCTGTGGCTCTGGAGCCGCATGTGGCTCTTTCATCCCTCTGCTGCAGCTCCCTGTCGCAGGTTGGCGCTACAATTTTGAGAGGAGCTTCCAGTTGGGGGGGGGCATGGAGTGCTAGGAGGAGACTCTATGGCAAGGGGCAGATTTTCCGGTCGGCTCCACAATTGATGGGTTTATGGTTAGGAAAAGCAGAGGAAAAAGGACACCGCACTAGGAGGAGACTCTATGGTGGGGAAACCGGACTTCCGGTCAGCTCCAGAATTGTCCGGTTAGGACATTTGTGGCTCTTTGAGGGTTTAAGGTTGCTGACCCCTGCCCTAAATCTTAACAAGGTTTTAATGGCTACTGCCAAACGGGATTAAGTCACAGCCTTTTCCTCAGGGAATTCTCAAAACCACCATTTTTGCAAGAAGGTCTTTACTCGTTTTTCTTTTTCCCCAAAAAAATAACTCCCAGGATTTATTAGAGTAGGGGTGTCAAACTCAAGGCCGTGGGCCGGATCCGGCTCACGGGGTACTTAGATCTGGCCTGCGGGGCCACCCTGGAAAGAGCAAAGGACTGGCCCTGTTTTTGGTTGAGGCCCTCCCAGGCCCTATTTTCAGCTGCAACAACATCCTGCAGCTCTCTGCCAGTGAAAATGGAGCTCGGGGGGGGGATGCATGTACTCCCCCCCCCAAACTCCGTTTTCGCTGGCAGAGGGGTAGCAAAACAAACTAAAAACAAAGCAAAAGGAGAAACATTTCCCCTTTTGCATTTAAGCATGCAAGAAGGGACAGGGAAGAAGAAAGAAAAAGAAAAAGGAGGAAAGATGGGAGGAGAGCAAGGAAGGAAAAATAAGGAAAGAGGAGAAGGAAGAAGGAAGGAGAAGGAAGAGGGAAGGAAAAGGAAGGAAGGAAGGAAGGAAGGAAGGAAGGAAGGAAGGAAGGAAGGAAGGAAGGAAGGAAGGAAGGAAGGAAGGAAATAAATTATAAGGGAGGGAAGGTCTTAGGGAAGTCCTGCCTTAGCACTTGGCCACCTCAGGTGCCCCCTACAAGAGTGACATCAAACAGGCCACACCCACCATGACTATGGCCACCATGGCCACGTCCCCAGCCCTCTGAGGTAATGAGCGCGAAGGAGAGTCTGAGGGAAGCGCTGCCTTAGCATCTGGCCACCACAGGTATTCCCGATACGGGTGATGTTGAGCTGGCCATGCCCACCCCCTAAGGTCAAACACAACCCTGATGCAGCCTTCAACGAAATCGGGTTTGACACCTCGAAAAGGTGAGGCACCAGCGCCCCGGACAGCTGGTCTTTGCACCAGAAACAGGGAGACCATCTACTCTTGCGGTTTTCAGGGGGCGCACACACGCTCCCGTTTCGGCACACGGTGCCGAAAAGGTTTGCCAACACTGGTTTATTACATCTTGGAGCAAGTTCCATTCAATTCAGTAAGAGCTCTTTTTTTTTTCTCTCAGTGGACATATATAGAATTAAACTGTTAAAACATTACAGAAGTGACAGAAGGCTCGCTGTACGTGTTTCAAATCTATTCCTAAGTGAAATGTTTCCTTTCGTGACTCATTTATTAGGACATTGTGAGCATCCAACAAATGATAACACAACGCAGGCACTTTAATGCTGTTAAGCTCTCCATTCATAGTCTATATTTGTCATGTTTCCACTTGTAGCTCAAGGAGCACTAGTTCCTACCCCCTAAAAACCTTTTGGATTGCTCTCACATTGCGTCCAAACGTCTAAAGTAGCTGATAAGAAAGGTCGGCAGTTCGGCGGTTCGAATCCCTAGTGCCGCGTAACGGGGAGAGCTCCCGTTCCTTGTCCCAGCTTCTGCCAACCTAGCAGTTCGAAAGCAAGTAGAAAAATAGGGACCGCCTTTGGTGGGAAGGTAACAGTGTTCCGTGCGCCTTTGGCGTTGAGTCATGCCGGCCACATGACCACGGAGACGTCTTCGGACAGCGCTGGCTCTTCGGCTTTGAAACGGAGATGAGCACCGCCCTCTAGAGTCAGGAACGACTAGCACATATGTGTGAGGGGAACCTTTACCTTTACCTTTTAAGCCGCCTTGAGTCGCCATAATATAAAATTTCCAAATCAATAAATAAATGATCATAATTCCAGGCTGAGTTATAGTCGTAAGTCAAGGACTATCTGTAACATGCTTCTATCCACGTGAGGTAAAAATGATGTGAAATCGCACTGTATTACTTCATTTCTTTAAATAAACATATCGGGGTTTTCTTTTTCTTTTTTTCTGTTTTTCTCCCCTCCTCCGTGTGAGGGCTTACATCTAAGATTATTCAGACTGGCTCTGTAGGCAGAAAAGAAAATGTGAACAATTAAAATATCTGCTATTTTAAAGGCTCAGTATTATGGCAACCCAAACAACAAAATATGAAATATTTTAAAAATAGTACTGTGAATACATGACTAGCGCTCGCTGTGACAAGACCAAGTTAGATAATTCTTATGACGATTGGCTCGGCGTACAGAGAATCTCTAGATTATGGGTGTCAAACTCACCGTGTCACATTGTTGTCACATGACGAATTGCGATGTTTTTTCCCTTCACGGAGCCGGGGTGGGCGTGGCCTGCTGGTGAGGCATCCAGCCCACGGGCCACCATTGACACCCCTGCTCGAGATCATTAGGGAAAGGGGTTCATTTTTCCTATCACAATACACAACATCCTTGCTGTCCTCCACGGTACCCCAAGAATAAAGAATAAAATGGGGCTGTACAGAGTCACTGTCAGACCTGCCCCAGTCTGATCCCTTAGGGAAGAAAGACTCTCGACTCCATTTGGTTGAAGCAAAAGGTATTTTTGCTAAGAGATGCTCATTGCAGTAGAGTCAGGCAGAATCTAAAGTTCCTGAGCATCAATACAGAACTAATCCCTTGGTTCCCCCAGCCTTCCTCCCATGGTCCGTCCATGTGTAGCCAATCCAGCACCGCCGAGATGTTTTGGGAAACTCCGGGAGGGTTAGGCTGGGGAAATTCCAGTCTCAGATTAAACAGCCTTGAAGATGCCAGGCACAGCCAGATTCCGAAATGCTCGGTTCTTCCTCAAATGTCAATCCCCACTCCCAATTTCCCACCGTAGAACAGAGGTGAAATCCAGCAGGTTCTGACAGGTTCTGAAGAACCGGTAGCAGAAATTTTGAGCATTTCGGAGAACCGGTAGCGGAAATTTTGAGTAGTTCAGAGAACCGGCAAATACCACCTCTGGCTGGCCCCAGAGTGGAGTGGGAATGGAGATTTTGCAATACCCTTCCCCTGCCATGCCCAACAAGCCACACCATGCCCAACAAGCCATGCCCACAGAACCTGTAGTAAAAAAATTTGGATTTCACCACTGGGTGTGGCCCTAAGTGTTGTCAAAATTGATTGTTCGCTACTGTCATAAATACATGAAGTGAAACCCCAGGTCCTTAAACTATTGCCTTTAGTGTGTTTTTTTTTTTTCAAAATGTTGAGTCACAGACTGATTTACTATTCATGACTAATACTACATATATCTATGATAATATTATTTATTGGCTTTCTAGGTCATTGATCTGTACTGGGGAGTAGAACCAGAAGAATGGGACAGCCCAGATCTCCAAAAAACACGTATGAGGCTCTTAGAAGACTGCCTGAAAACATCAGCAGGTCCATGTTTTGTTGTGGGTATAAAATAAAGTTTTACTTAATTAATCTAGGGGTTTTTTTTAATGGAGGGGTGGCCTTTTCTTAAGGATGCATATTTAACGTAAGATCTCCTCAGAGATTTAGTTGTTGTTGTGGGGCAGATTCCAGCGATGCCTCTGAATATTTCATATAATATTTCATCATCATCATCATTTCTACATTGCTGAACAGAGGATGGGCAGATTGGGTTAAGAACTGATTTGTCTAACACATCTGATACGTTCATGTTTAGAATGACATCTCAGAAATAATATTAGTCTAATATGTTTGTTCCCCTTCATTTATTTTATTTTATTTTATTTTATTTTATTATTATCTCATATTATTATATTATTTCATTTTATTATTATTATATTATACCGTATCATATTATTGTGATGTGATGTGATGGGGTGTTATGTTATTATTTCATTTTTATATTATATTATATTATATTATTGTCAGCATTCTGATGCTGCCATAAAAAGACGAGGCTTGACTTTTCACCTACTTATTTTCTCTGTAGATAATATCCCCTAGGAGATGGGATGGGAGGAGGGAACATTCCTGTAGGGTGAGGTCAGAAGCTGGGGAGACTGACTTGGAAGATGGCCAATGAGAAGATAAGAATTGGGGAATGGAAAGGGAAGGGTTTGGGGGTCAGAGGGTTTGTATCGGCTACGACGAAGTCGGGGCCAGATCTGTCGTACTCAATAAATGGAATATTTCAGCAAAGATTAATTGTTTGGGAGTGCAATTTATTTGACATGACATCGAAACCTGACAATTATATTATATTATATTATATTATATTATATTATATTATATTATATTATATTATATTATATTATATTATATTATATTATATTATATTATATTATATTATATTATATTATATTATATTATATTATATTATATTATATTATATTATATTATATTTATTATATTATTATATTATATTATATTATACTATTATATTATTAAATATTATTTCATTATATTATATTATTTCATTATATTATATTATATTCTTCTTATATTATTAAATATTATATTAAGCATATCATAATCAATGCTGGCCCACTCATCAGAGTACTGATGAGGTTAGCTAGTTGGGTAATGAAACGCCTGCAAGAAAAGCACCAAGCTCAGGGAGCACCTAGGATTCCACAGTCCTCCTCTTCACAAACACCACTCCCTTCTAGCACTGATGATATTAGCTAGTTGGGTAATGAAACGCCCGCAAGAAAAGCACCAAGCTCAGGGAGCACCAAGGACCCCACAGTTCAACCCTGAGCTACGATTATTCTCTTCTATTCCAAGATATTTCAGACAGACAGTTCCACGAAATAATTCTTTCTATAAAGTTGAAAAATCTTATCTTGTCCGTTGAACTTTCGGCAGAAAAAATCACATCCGGGGCAATTAAAATATATGCTCCTCAGCCAATTCACTGAAAATGTCTCTCTATTTTTTAAAAAAATATCCAACCGTAAAACGTCCCCTATGCTTTTACTCCTAATAGAAGGAAAGTGATTATCTTCGTTGCTGTTGGCAGTTTCTCTTTTATGCAGACATTCCATTTGCTCCTAATTGCTGGTTTTGCCAACATATTTGAACGTAGCTCATTTCTAACAATTTTCTAATCACATTTTAGATTTTAAAAGCATTGCGGTTTTATAATGCAGACTGAATTCCCAGAGAATAGTTTTTTAAAACTATTCACATTCTTTGATAGGGTGTAAAATTGCCTCTTTTGTGTTTTAGATTGTTCGCTGGATGTGACATTTTGGATAAGGTTAAAAGCAACAGATTCCTTTTATTTAAGAAAAAGTGTGCAGCCAGACAAGATTAGGAAGCAACAGTAGTTATTGCCATTGTCCAAGAATACTGACGAACAATTAATAAAACATTTCCTTTCTCCAAGCACCCTGTTCCATAATACGGGAGGGGTTAATTTAATACAATAAAAGTTTTATTTAAAATTCATAGTGTACTACTGAAGGGGCATGCTACTAGAAAAGTAATACTGGAGGCTAAATGAAATAAATCTCTGAAGGGGAAATTACTTCCACTGCTTGTAAGTGAATAGTAACCTAAGTGTATACTGCATCTGTCAAAAGAGCCAATGCAGTTTCTTGGCTGCATCAACAGAAGAATTGCATCAGATTAACAGATTAACAGAGTTGGAAGGGACATTGCAGGTCATCTAGTCCAACCTCCCACCCAAGAAGGAGACCCTATACCATTTCTGACAAATGGCAATCCAATCTCTTCTTAAAAGCCTCCAGTGATGAAGCTCCCACAACTTCCGAAGGCAACTTCTGTTCAACTGGTTGATTGTTCTCACTGTCGGAAAATTTCTCCTTATTTCTAGGCTGAATCTCTCCTTGTTCAGTTTCCATCCATTATTCCTTACCTGGCCTTCAGGTGCTTTGGAAAATAGCTTGGCCCCCTCCTCTCTGTGGCAGCCCCTCAAATACTGGAAGAATGCTCTCATGTGTCCCCTGGTCCTTGTCTTCACTAGACTAGCCATGCCCAGTTCCTGCAACTGTTGATCGTATGTTTTAGCTTCCAGTCCCTTCATCATCTTGGTTGCTCTTCTCTGCACTCTTTCTAGAGTCTCAACGTCTTTTTTATAGTGTGGTGACCAAAACTGGATGCATTATTTTAGGTGTGGTCTTACTAAAGCTTTATAGAGTGGTATTAGTACCTCACTTTTTTTTTTTTAATTTGATTTATATGCCGCCCTTCTCCGGAGACTCAGGGCGGCTTACAATGCGTTAAGCAATAGCCTTCATACTTTTTGTATATTTATACAAAGTCAACTCATTGCCCCCACAAACTGGGTCCTCAATTTACCTACCTTAGAAAGGATGGAAGGCTGAGTCAACCTTGAGCCTGGTGAGATTCGAACTTACAGTAATTGCAGACAGCTGGTGTTAATCACAATGCTATCAGTCTGCTGAGCCACCAGGCCCAACTTGATCTTGATTGTATCGAGATTATGAGAAGTGATAATACCACTGTACACTATGCTAGTGAGGTCATATTGTTGCATTCTTTTATTCTCTGTTGTAAGCCGCCCAGAGTCCCTTGGGAGTTGGGCGGCATAGAAATGCGACAAAATAAATAAAATAAAATAAAATAAATAAATAAATATTTGGAAAATTGTCTCCAATTTTGGTTACCACAATAAAAAATAATTTTTAAAAAAAGATACTGAGGCCCTAGAAAGAGTGCAGAGAAGAACAATGTGGATGTTAGAAGGTCTGGAGACCACACCATACCATGAATGGCTGAGGGAAATAGGACGTTTAGTGTAACAAAGGACAGACATGATGGCATCTCCCAATACTTGAAGGGCTATCCCAGAGAAATGGGCATCGATTCAGTCTCCATAACACCTGAGGGCAGGAGAATTTTAATAACTTTATGTTATGTGGATTTCAACCTCCAGAATTCCCTAGCCAGCATGTGGCTGTCAGGTTTCGATGCTATCTCAAAATAAATGAATTTCCAAACTGCCGATCTTTAAGGAAATTTTCTTTCTTCGAGCACAGCGATCTGATCCTGGGTCTTTCACGGTCAGTACTGACCTTTGCCCCCCAATCCCTCCCTTTCCGATCCCCAATTCTCTGCTTCTCATTGGCTATCTTCCAAGTCACTTTCCTGATCTCTTCTTCGTCAGATCACAGGAATGTCTCCCCCCTCTCCCATCTCCGAGGAGACAGAATCTTCAAAGGGATTTAGTAGGCAAAAGTTCAAGCTTCTCCTCTCTTTATTATATGTCAGTGCTGGGACGCTGACAGTGGCAGTATACATGAACTGTCAATGGCAGGGGTGTTAAACTCAAGGCCCGGGATCCGGCCTGCGGGTTTATTAGATCTGGCCTGTAGGGCCGCCTTGGAAATAGCAAAGGACTGGCCCACGGCACCTCTGCCAGTGAAAACAGAGCTTGGGTGGGCTGCAGAGGGTTGCAGGAGGCTGTTTGCCGCTGAAAACTGAGCTCACGAGGGCTGTGGACAGCACTCCCGAGCTCCATTTCTGCTGGCAGATGTTTGCAGGAGGCCGTCACAGCCGAAAACGGAACTCGGAAGCCCATTTTTGCTGGCAGAGTGCTTGGGCCACCACAGGCACCCACGACATGAATGACGTTGAGCTGACCACGCCCACACCCGGCCACACCCAACCCCCCCCCAAAGTCAAACACAATGTTGATGCGGCCCTCAATGAAATCGAGGTTGACACCCTTGATCTATGGAGATTCTCAGTCATCCAGGTTGTCCCAAAAGTGCTTTTTCAAGAGGCAACTGGACTTTCTTGCAGAGGTGGGTTTCAGCAGGTTCTGACCAGTTCTGGAGAACCGGTAGCGGAAATTTTGAGTAGTTCGGAGAACTGGTAGTAAAAATTCTGACTGGCCCCGCCCCCATCTATTCTCTGCCTCCCGAGTCCCAGTCACTTCAGCATGAGGAGACATCGCAAACTATGCTGAAGAGGTTGGTTGCCATAGTATCATCTTCATAATATCAGTTCAGTCAGAACTAAAGAAAAGTCTTGGATGAGAAGGGAAACATCTTCAAGCAAACCCAAGAAAGCAGTGGGCGTGACTTGGTGGGCGTGGCATGGCTTGGTGGGCATGGCAGGGGAATGATACTGTAAAATCTCCATTCCCTCCCCACTCTTGGGCCAGCCAGAGATGGCATTTGCCAGTTCTCTGAACTGCTCAAAATTTCCTCTACCGGTTCTCCAGAACCTGTCAGAACCTGCTGGATTTCACCCCTGGTTCAGATTCTTGCTCAAATATGAGGTCCTGGACAAGTTAATGTTTTTGCCTTTTGCCCTAGATTCGATTTCATCTGAATGGGCTTCAAGGACACAAACTTATAAAAAAAGAAATCATTTTTTCACATCCATAAGTCAGATGGTGTGATGTATTAAGAACGTATATGTAATTATTGGTCCAAACAGCTGTTCAACATGTTAGGTCTCACACCTGCTGGTATAAATAATCATATATTCCAATTTTCTGTTACTGTAAATACGGCGTTTCGTTTTTAAAAAAATCAAATTATTAGGTGAAATAATGCCATCTGCTGGCTGAATCTCAAAAACTAGTTTTCCAGGCCCAGGAATATGTTTTTGTACATAGTGTTTAATGTTTGAACATGGCTTTCAATTAGGGTGTGGTAGGTGGGAATATTACGATTCTTTGCAAACAGTGGAGGAATTAATAAAAATGCTACTTTGTGTTCTGTGATTCCCCTTGCATTACAACTGGCAGCTTGGAAAAGCAAGAGTTAATTCTCTTTGACTTACATCCCACGATTAGAAATTGAAAGGGGGTTAAATCGGATGAAAATAAATTTTGCTGTAGAATACAGTTAATCCTCCACATACAACAGTTTCATTTAGTGACCGATCAAAGTTACAACCACACTGAAAAAAAAAGTAGGGTCTCCTGCTTGGGCGGGGGGTCGGACTAGATGACCTACAGGCCCCTTCCAACTCTTGTTAATCTGTTAAATCTGACTCATGACTGTTTTTCACACTTACGACCATTGCAGCATCCCATGGTTGTGTGATCAAAATTCCGACGCTAAGGGAGTGGCCAATTATCCTCAAACCTTACTCACGAGGAGACCTCCTCCTCCTGAGTAGCCACTCCTGCCTTTTGGCAGCCCTGTGTGCTCGAGCATTGAGGAGAGGCTCCTCTGCTTCGCTCTCTCCACTTGAAGGAGCCTCTGGAGCTTCTGAAGGCCCTGGTTGAGTCTCTGCCTCTGGCACCACATCCTCTTCAGCCTCCTCGCTGCCCGACGCAAGTGCCGGCTGCACAGGCTGCTGGCGCCACCCCACACCAGCCTCCTCGTCATCAGGATCAGCCACAATCCACGCAGGCCGCTGGCGGGCCACAACAGTATGGCAAGGAAGGTTGCAAAATGGGTTACAAGCTCACTTAACAAATGTCTCCCTTAACGACAGAAATGTTGGGCTCAATTGCGGTCCTTAAGTCGAAATCTACCTGTCTCTCTCACACACTCATTCTCCCCAATAGCTGTGTTTTATGGGGCATAGTCCCCCTTTCTCTACATTGTTGAGACTAGGAAAATGAAATTTGTACTATTTCCAATTTGTTCTTGTTATTGGGCTTATTAACCTCTTGGAACAAGGAAAATGGCTGTCTAAGCTTTTATGGACAATGTTGTCGGCATTGTTCCTGAATGTTGTTCTGTGTTGTCTCCACAACAGGGTCTTTTGGGAGAAAAATACGGAAGTATCCGGATCCCGGGGGAAGTGGAATCCTCAGAATTCGAAATGATCCTGGATGCCGCTATTGAGGCCAAGCTAGAAACCAAAATTTTGGAAGAGTGCTACTGCCGGGATGAGAACGCCGTGCCCCCAACTTATTACCTCAAACCGAAAACAGACATTCTGAAGAGCAATCCCAATATGGTAAATCTTCTTCATGTGCTGTTGATTTAGAACAGGAGTGTCAAACTCGATTTCATTGAGGGCCGCATCAGGGTTGTGTTTGACCTCAGGGGGGAGGGTGGGCATGGACAGCATGACATCACTTGTGTTGGGGGGCACCTGTGGTGGCCCGAGCGCTCTGCCAGCGAAAACGGGCTCCTGAGCTCCGTTTTCGGCTGAGACGGCCTCTTGCAACCCTCTGCCAGTGAAAATGGCGCTCAGGAGAGCCGCGCATGACTCTCGTGAGCTCCGTTTTCACTGGCAGAGGCCCCGCGGTCCTTCGCTGTTTCCAGGGCAGCCCCGCGGACCAGATATAAGCAGCCCGCGGGTCGCATCTGCCCCCCCCCCAGGCCTTGAGTTTGACACCCCTGATTTAGGACATGTCTCTTTTTGCAGGGCAAGGGACTGAGGGCGGAGTCAAAAGAGGGATTAGCTTAGAATCTCTACATAGCCACAAGCAGACTAAGTCCAACATCCCCTTGAATTCTGTTGATTCTTACTTAACTCCCAACTGGTTGCTCACCATTACTTGAGAAGATCACAGGCTGTTTAGCAATAAACCAGCTTAATTGGATCTTCGCTTGTGGACCTGGACTTTCGCACCTGACATTTCTTCTGAGAATTGTAGCTCTCTGAGAAAGCTAAAAAAAAATTATCTGACCTCAAAATCTCAGCGGTCCTCAGCAAAGTTCCCAAGATACCTTCGTTGAAGTCATGGCAAACTGATATCCATTACAGTAAATATAAACCTAATTTGCGAGTTACATTGTCCAGATTGCTGAATGTGTGAGCACTCCGTTTTATGCTTCGCTCCCTGTCAGTGTCGATCCAACAATATAGCCCCTCTAGAGACCACAGTATCTGCAGGGTGAACATCTTCATGCATAAAGCTGCACATGTGTTCTTCCTCTAAGCAGGAACCCCGATAAACAGAAGATGCTTCAGGAAATCAAGATTTTGTTGTTTACATGAAATCAAGGCCTTACATTTTTGTAGCTCAAATGCAAAGCATAGATTCCATGGCTAATCTACCCTAACTTTCACACGCCTTTCCCGTATTTATTTTTCTCTCCTTCTCTCTCTTCTCTTTCTATTAAATAATCAAGACAATGCTTGTCAGGCATGAAAGACCACGAAGCTCCAATGAAGCTGATTTATTGCTATTTACACCTCCTATGAACAGGAATCTTCTCAAAAGCGAGCACCATTGAGTTAGATAAATTAGATAAGAGTCAAGGGAATTCAAGAGGAATTGGACTTAGTTCACTTGCGGCTATGTAGGGATTCTAGGCTGCTTCCTCTTTTCTCTCCGCCCCCAGATTCTGCCCTTCTTTCTTGTACAATGTTACAGGTGTATCTAAAATACATAAAAATGTTCAAAAGCCTCACTGATTCATGGAGATGTATGCAGTGGTGGGATTCAGCCAGTTGGGGCCGGTTCAGGTGAACTGGTAGTTAAATTGTTGGCTGGCCTGGCCCTGCCCCGCCCCGCCCCTTCCAGGAGTCCCCAAGCACCCCATTTTGGCTCCCAGGTAAGTGCAGGGAGGCCTACTAGGCCCAAAATGGGGCATGGGGGAGCGGCATGTCCCCTCCACCCCCCGCGGCCCATTTTTGCTCCCAAGGGGGTGCAGGAGGCCAAGTGCTGACTGTCACACCCCCTGGCCACACCCACCATGGCCCCAGCAAGCTGCCTCACAGTGAGTTGGCCACTACAAGAGGACCATAGCGAGATGTCCGAGGTTGGTTGGCCACGATGAAATGGCTGTGGTGAATTAACTGTGGTGAGATGGCCGTGGAGATTTGTCCCTTTCTGTTTTTCAAAACCTCCAAGTTGTTCCATTGATTAATTGTTCTCACCGCCAGGAAATTTCTCCTTAGTTCTAGGTTGCTTCTCTCCTTAACAAGGGTCCACCCATTACTTCTTGACCTGTCCTCTGGTACTTTGGAGAATAAGTCAACTGCCCCACAAGTACTGGAAGAACATCATCATGTCCTCCCTAACCCTTCTCTTCAACAGGCTGGATGTACTGGACGTAGTGAAACTACTCATTCCTTCACCTGCCCATCCAAGTTTCTTGTTTTATGTTTAGAAGTCCTTCAAGTTATCAGACCTGGGGAGGGATGGGAGATGAGGAGGAAATAACAGCATGGGAGAGTTGCCATGGATACTTTCCATCATTAAGAGTCCGTGCAAGAACCATGTCCCTCCCTGCTGATGGTTGCCATGGAGACAATATTTCAGAAAGGAAACAGATGGGGCAGGAAAGGTAGTCTAGATTCGGAATCAATTTTTTCTATGGGAAAGTACTAGAAATGTACATTTTTCTTCTTAGGTACAATAAACTATGGTACATGCCCACAACACACGCATATTCTAACACAGGTAGTCCTCAATGTACGACCACCATGGAGCCCTGAATATATGTTGCTAAGCGAGAAATTTGTTCAGTGAGTTTTGCCCCGTTTTCCGACTTTTCTTGCCACGTTTGAGAAGTGAAGCGCTGCAGTGGTTAAATGAGGGACACGTTTGTTAAGCGAATCTGGCATTCCCCGTTAACTTGGCTTGTCAGAAAGTCATGGAAAGTGGTCACGGGACAGTGATAACGCCATAAATACAGGTCAGTCAAGCCTCCGAATGTAAATCATATGGCCATGGGTTGATGTGATGGTCATAAGTGTGAAAAATAGAAGAGAATAACAGGGTTGGAAGGAACTTTGGAGGCAAGGGTGAAATCCAACAGGTTCTGACAGGTTCTGACGAACTGGTAGCGGAAATTTTGAGCAGTTCGGAGAACTGGCAAATACCACCTCTGGCTGGCCCCAGAGTGGGGTGGGAATGGAGATTTTGCAGTATCCTTCCCTTGCCATGCCCACCAAGCCACGCCCACCAAGCTACGCCCACAGAATCGGTAGTAAAAAATTTGGATTTCACCACTGCTTAGAGGACTTCTAGTCCAGCTCCCTGGTTAGGCAGGAAACCCTACACCACCTCAGACAAATGGTTATTCAACATCTTCTTAAAAACTTCCAGTGTTGGAGCATTCACAACTTCTGGAGGCGAGTTGTTCCACTGGTTACTTGTTCTCACTGTCGGGGAATTTCTCCTTAGTTTTCGGTTGCTTCTCTCCTTGATTAGTTTCCATCCGTCGCTTCTTGTCCTGCCCTCAGGTGCTTTGGAGAATAGCTTTGCTCCCTCTTCTTTGTGGCAACCCTGAGATATTGGAAGACTGCTATCATATCTCCCCTAGTCCTTCTTTTCATTAAACTAGACATACCCAGTTCCTGCAACCGTTCTTCATATGTTTTAGCCTCCATGTGCATATCGTTTCTGAAGGATTTGATGGTTTTTTTTCCGAAAGCAGAAGGGCGGCAAATAAATTTAATATATAAAAATATTAAACCAGGGGTGTCAAATTCAATTTCTTTTGAGGGCCGCATCAAGGTTGAGTTTGACCTCAGAGGGCCGGGAGTGGGGACGTGTTGTGTAGTGGGCTTCAATAGGCAAGAACCAGTCCAACATAGCTTCCACAGCATTTATTGACTCAAAAATGGAACTGAGGAACTGCAGGCAAATACCTGTTCTTTATACTCGAGGCCCACAGGGCCTTAACCAATCATAAAACTAGAAAAAGCCCGCCCAAATATCAATATGCTAAGTTTCCGTCCAAAACAGTCTGCGTCATCTAAAGCAGGGGCGAAATCCAACAGCTTCTGACAGGTTCTGGAGAACTGGTAGCGGAAATTTTGATCAGTTGAGAGAACTGGTAGTGGAAATTTTGAGCAGTTCAGAGAACCGGTAGCGGAAATTTTGAGCAGTTCAGAGAACCGGTAGCGGAAATTTTGAGCAGTTCGGAGAACTGGCAAATACCACCTCTGGCTGTCCCGAGTGGGTGGGAATGGAGATTTTGCAATATCGTTCCCCAGGAGTCAGGAGGGAATGGGGATTTTTCAGTATTCTTCCCCTGCCACGCCCACTAAGCCACGCCCACAGAACCGGTAGTTAAAAAAAAATTGGATTTCACCACTGATCTAAAGGTTAGTTTCATTTTAACACAACTATATGGCTGGGGTAGGTGGGGCCATGGTGGGCAGAGTGCTGCTGGAGGCCAGGGAGGCCGAAAACGGGCCGTGGGGGGGGGCACACACAGCTCCCCTGCGGCCTATTTTGGCCAGCAGAAGCACCACGGACCAGTCCTTTGATATTTTCAGCCAGGCCCTACGGGCCAGATTTAAGCACCCCCCGCAGGCTGGATCCAGCCCACAGGCCTTGAGTTGGACACCCCTGTATTAAAAAACATAAAACCTGCCAAGTTAATTTTATCGAGCCTGTTTTATGCGATTGTCTAAACCCTGGCACTGATCTTCCCTCTCTCTCTCTCTTTTTTTTTCTCCTTTCTTTTTTGTCTTTTTGTTGCTTTAAAGATGGAAGCCTCTTGCAACCCTGTCAGTGAGAGCAAATGGCAGGAGATATCAGAAGAAATTAAGGTGATGTTTAAGACAGCCGTGAAGATACTGTATGAAAAGGGGAAAATGAAACACAGTCAAGCAAAGCGCTATCTTTCCTCTGGTAAACATAAAATCCAGGTGCACAGTGCGTAGACAGATATTTAGCTGAGATAGGATTGCACCCGATCAGGGAAGTATGTCCCCCCCCCCCAAAAAAAAAGCTCCTTGGATCTGAATCGTAGCCACTAAATAATGGTATGCAATTCTCCATCGCAGGGATTATTGTTCCTAAATTATGTCTCTTCAGCCCCACTCCTGAAACGATGAAGAGATAGAAAAGACACTGTAGAGGTTGTCCTCGACTTAAGACCACAATAGAAGCCATCCCCCAAGGTGCTTTCTTTTTTAGGTTTTTTTTTTACAAGACGCCACCGGACTTTCTGGTTTTTCTTTGAAGAGGTTTCGCTTCTCATCCCAAGGAGCTTCCTCCATTCTGATGAGAGCCTCGCGTTGCTGTGGCTGAGTCAGGTGTTTGTTCAAGTGAGTTTTGCTCCCGTTGTGCGACCTTCCTTGCCACCGTTGCTAAGCGGACCACTGCAGTTGTTAAGCTACTGACATGGTGGCTGAGCGAATCAGGCTTCCCTGTCTGATTTCACTCATCGGAAGGTCACCGAAGGTCAATCACGTGACAGACATACACAGCCCAGGACATAAATACGAATCAGTCGCCAAGCATCTGAGTTTTGATCATGTGACAGATGATAATGCTACAATGGTAGTAAGCAGAGGCCAGTTTTAACCGGTTCAAGTGAACTGGTAGTGGAAATTTTCTCTGGTTCGCCGAACCGGCAAAGTATGAAAAATGGTAATAAGCAATGGTGGGATTCAGCCAGTTCGGGAGAACCGGTTGTTAACTTTCTGAGCAATTTGGCAAACTGGTTGTTGGAAGAAATCATTAGGGCAGAGAACCGGTTGTTAAATTACATGAATTCCACCACTGGTCGTAAGTCACTTTCTCCAGCGCTGTTGTCAGTTCGAACAGTCGCTAAATGAATGGTTGTAAGTCGAGGACTACCTGTATAGAGCATAACTGGCTTTGTCTTCCTAGCCCCAAGAATAGAATATGGGGAAACAATTAGAGAAGCTTGATAGAGCTTGATACGGCCTAAATGCCTATGGAGATTCTCAGTCATCCAGGTCATGTTTTTCCCAAAGATGCTTTTTCTAGAGGCAACTGGACCTTCTTGCTATTCTTTGAAGACGTTTTGCTTCCCATCCAAGAAGCTTCTTCAACTCTGTACTGTATAGCTAAATGCCTATGGAGATTCTCAGTCATCCAGGTCATGGTTGTCCCAAAGGTGCTTTTTCAAGAGGCAACTGGACTTTCTGGTTTTTCTTTGAAGACTTCTCATCCAAGAAGCTTCTTCAGCTGTCATCTATCTCCAATCTACAGTCCTTTCAGCAGTTTCAAGAAGCCTCCACACTCATTTGCACTACTCAGGTGACCCTGAGGACACAGATAAACCTCCAGATGGTCTCAATGACTTGCTAAAAAGAATGCAAATGACCAGTTGTCTGTGTTGTGGCTCCGTTACCTGAGCCTGTGTCATCAGCAGGAGAGGACTCCAAGAGTGAAGGAGAGGAGTTGGCAAGGCCTCCCTCTCCAGGACCCTCCTCTCTGGCAATGCCTTTGGTGTCCATCGAAGGGCAAGAGATAGGGCCGGGGCCAAGCACGTCCACGCAGCCACAGGTGGACAGTGATGAGGGTAATGAGTCTTGGCTGGATCCATGCCAGCGTCGCAGAGATAAGCGCGTGCAACAGAAGAAAGGGCGTGCCCGAGATTAGGCTGAGTCACTGGACCACACCCCACAGGATAAAAAAGGGAGCGTGGTGGCCAGTCAACCCTTGTGACGAACAAAGCTGAAAGCTTCCACGCCATTCTGCATTGCCGGACTTTTGCTTTAAGACTTTGCTGGAAGTATCTCTGGACTTGATTTAAATCCATAATTATTGAACTGCTTTCCTTTGATGTACCAGGAGTGGGGAGAAGTTATCTCTCCTCTTTGTAAATAATAAACTTTTGGCAGGCAGCCACTAGGTTGTTGTCAAGTTCTGTTATCATAAGGAAAAGGATTTTGCCGGCTGGTTTGGTCTTTAACTCCTGAACGTCTGTTGGTGTGTGCGCGTGGGGTTGGGGACAGAACAGTCTGCAAGGAATATAAATCCTTCCATTCTCCACCATCCAGTCAGAGCGGAAGAAGCTTCTTGGATTTGAAGAGAAGCTTCTTCAATGAAAAACAAGGAAGTCCAGTTGCCTCTTGAAAAAATACCTTTGGGATAACCATGACCTGGATGACTGAGAATCTCCATAGACATTTAAGATGGGTGGACAGCAGCTCCCAGAATTCCCCCCCAACCAACCAACCTCAAGAACTTTAAGATGGGTGGACTTCAACTCCCAGAATATTCCCAACCAATCTCAGGAACTTTCAGATGGGTGGACTTCAGCTCCCAAACTACCCTCAACCAATCTTAGGAACTTTAAGGTGGGTGGACTTCAACTCCCAGAATTCCCCCAGCCAACCTTAGGAACTTCCCCACCATCTGGTCAGAGCTGAAGAAGCTTCTTGGATGAGAAGTGAAACATCTTCAAAGAAAAACCAGAAAGTCCAGTTGCCTCTTGGGAAAAAAAAGCACCTTTGATATGGCCTAGTAAATTTGGATTCCGCGCAGCAGATTCCACTTTATTCTCCGCAATCTTGATGTTCTCTTATTTTTTCCTCTCTCTTCCTCACAGCTATCGAAGACGAATTCGATTTTGCCTTAGGAAAACAAACCCCGGCTTTTTTAAAGAAGTGTGTTTGCTATATCCGGAAGATTGCCAACATCGACCGTTTCGTGAAGGCTCCCGAGATGGAGAAATACATAGATGTGCTCCACGGAGGCGGGAAGTTTCTGAGGGATCCAGAAGCGCTTGAGAAACTCATCCGACTGAGGGACGAATTTGTACCCACCATTGTGGCTTCGTCCAACTTGAGAGTCTACACTTCCGTTACCCATTGTGACATCAAGTACGGTTACACCCAAGAGGTGGAGAGCCACTACATCGAAGGCCTCGGCAAACAGTTCTACGAAGACATGATCGACATCATCCAAGCAACAGTCCAACAGAATTTCGACATAGAGACGGACTGGATTTTTGATGAGGTCCTGCAACACACCTCTCTGGCTAGAACTTACTCTTCCTTCTACGAATATAGATGTGAGGCCAGAACTATCATGCGTAAATACCTCCTGCCGAAGAAAATGGGCCACGTTAATCCTCTGATCGTCTATGGAGGGCCATGCACCGGAAAAACATTTTTATTAGCAGAGGTGGCAAAGAAGGTAAAAGCCAATAGCCCTCCTGTGATTTCCCCCCCCCCCCCTGTTTTAAACGTAATTGAAGATTAAATGTCTGTAGAGATATTCAGACATCCAGGTCATGGTTGTCCCAACGGTGCTTTTTTCAGGAGACAACTGGACTTTCTTTTCTTTTTTTACTTTTGAAGGGGTTTCACTTCTCATCCAAGAAGCTTCTTCAGCTCTGACAGGATTTCGTTCCCCACTATCCTGTCAGAGCTGAAGAAGCTTCTTGGATGAGAAGCGAAACGTCTTCAAAAGAAAAAAAACGAAGAAAGTCCAGTTGCCTCCTGAAAAAAAGCCCCTTTGAGATAATTGAAGACTACTTCTCTGTTTTATTTTAAGTCTATTCGTGGCAAGCTGTAATTAGAGCTTTCTCTAGATCGCTTCCCCTCTTGGCTGTCCTATTCTTGAAGCCGCATATAGAAAGGAGAAAGCATTTGACTCATTGAAGTTGATGAGAGTCTTAAAGCAGGCACAACTTTATTTCAGGCTCACGCAAAGAGGCTGAAAGAGGCACTTTTGCCTATCTTTTGAATCAGTTTTGAAGGAGAGACAGAGAGACAGAGAAAGAGAGATAAAGAGTGATAAAGAGAGACAAAGAGATAAAGAGAAAGAGAGACAGACAGTCAGAGACAGAGAGACAGAGAAAGAGAGAAAGAGAGAGAAAGAGAGAGAAAGAAAGACAAAGAGAAAGACAGACAGAAAGACAGAGACAGACAGACAGAGAGAGACAGAAAGAGAGATAAAGAGAGATAGAGATAGAGACAGACAGTCAGAGACAGAGAGACAGAGAAAGAGAGAGAAAGAAAGAGAGACAAAGAGAGAAAGACAAAGAGAAAGAGAGACAGAGACAGAGAGACAGAGACAGACAGATAGAGAGAGAAAGAGATAAAGAGAGATAGAGACAGAGACAGAAAGAGAAAGAGAGAAAGACAAAGAGAAAGAGAGACAGAGAAAGAGAAAGAGAGATAAAGAGAGACAAAGAGAAAGAGAGACAGAGAGACAGAGAGACAGAGACAGACAGAGAAAGAGAGACAAAGAGAAAGAGACAGACAGACAGACAGAGACAAAGAGAGACAGAGACAGAGAGAAAGAGAGACAGAGAGAGACAGAGACAGAGAGTGGCCATGCCCACCAAGCCACACCCACTATGCCCACCAAGCCACACCATGCCCACTAAGCCACGCCCACAGAACTGGTAGTAAAAAAATTTGGATTTCACCACTGTTGAGAACTCTATTTTAGCACAACTTACTAATCAATAAGTACCACTCGTGCTATTTAGAGAGCAACATGGTTCTGATCTTAAAGGAGACGGTTCTGCAAATGTAGAATTACAGGACAAGTCATAGATGTATTATACATTCATGAATTTTCAAGATTTACAGATTAACAGAGTTGGAAGGGACCTTGTATGCAGTGGTGGGATTCAAATAATTTAAAAACCGATTCTCTGCCCTAATGACTGGCTGGGTGGGCGTGGCTATGGTGGGCGTGGCCATGGAGTGTCACAGGTAGCACTCGGCCTCTTGCACCCCCCTGGGAGCAAAAATGGGCCGTGCGGGGGGGGAGCACACGGCACACACCTCCACACCCTGTTTTGGGCCTAGTAGGCCTCTCTGCAGCCTCTTGGGAGCAAAAATGGTGCAATTGGAGCCCTGCACCGCATCCACCCATGCCCCATTTTGGGTGTAGTAGGCCTCCCTGCACTTACCTGGGAGCAAAATGGGGCACGCGGGGACTCCTGGAAGGGGCAGGGAGGGGAGGGGCCAGCCCGAACTGGCCCGAACCGGCTGAATCCCACCACTGCTTGTGTTATCTAATCCAACCACCTGCCCAAACAGACCCTACACCATTTTTGACAGATGGCAGCCCAGTCTCTTCTTGAAAGCTTCCAGTGATTAAAGCCTTCTAATTAAAAACAACCTTAAGAGAGTTACGGACGTGCAGACTTCTAGCTTTAAAATTAGAATGTTTCCTCAAGGACATTTGGTCATATATTCTTCGGGCTTGAGTGGCTCTAATTTAATACCATAGCAATTTTCTGCCCAAGATCCTCTAGAACGATTCCTAACCATTATTTCTACTGGTCAAACTTGAATTTAAACCATGATTTTGTAAAGCAAGCATGGTTTAATGAAATGTACTCCTTTTTATAGTATCTAGAATTGTCCATCTAAGACCATGACGGCGAACCTATGGCACACGTGCCCAAAGTGTTGCCCAGCATGCGCGGCCTTGCCTGTTTGTCTTCCAGGTTTCTGGCACGCATGCACATGCGATGATCAGCTGTCCTTCACGCACACAGCAGTGCTGAAAACTGGTGTGCGCATGCGTGCCAGCCAGCTGATTATCAGGGATGCATGCATGCCAGAACCTGAAAATTTGGCTTTTCCGGAGTGCGATCCCTTCGCACGTGCAGCAGTGCTGAAAACCGGTGTGCACATGCGTGCCAGCCAGCTGATTGTCAGGCACATATGCATACCAGAATCTGGAAATTTGGCTTTTCTGGAGTGCGATCCCTTCACATGTGCAGCAGTGCTGAAAACCGGTGTGCACATGCGCGCCAGCCAGCTGATTGTCAGGGACGCATGGATGCCAGAATCCGGACGTTTAGGTTTTCCAGAGTGCGATCCCTTTGTACATGCGGCAGTGCTGAAAACCAGTGTGTGCATGCGCGCCAGCCAGCTGATTGTCAGGGACGCATGGATGCCAGAATCTGGAAGTTTAGCTTTTCCAGAGTGCGATCCCTTTGCACATGCGGCAGTGCTGAAAACCAATGTGCGCATGTGCGCCAGCCAGCTGATTGTCAGGGATGCATGGATGCCAGAACCCAGAAGTTTGGCTTTTCCGGAGTGCGATCCCTTCGCACATGCGGCAGTGCTGAAAACCAATGTGCGCATGTGCGCCAGCCAGATGATTGTCAGGGATGCATGCGTGCCAGAACCCAGAAGTTTGGCTTTTCCGGAGTGTGATCCCTTCGCACGCACAGCAGTGCTGAAAACTAGTGTGTGCATGTGTGCCAGCCAGCTGATTGTCAGGGACGCATGCGTGCTAGAATCCAGAAATTTGGCTTTTCCGGAGCACGGCCCCGACAAGCAAGTTATCACTGATCTATGACTTTCCCCTGGTGAAGACAACCAGCAAACAGAGATGAAAAAGAATATAATTGTAGACTGAATGATATTTCAGTGAAATAACAAGCTAGAATATGCTTTATGCTTTATTAAAGCAATGATCACAAAATTGCTTTGGGTGTCATGGAGATAATTAAATAGTCCTCTATTGCCAAACAGATAGGCAACACATAATTGCGTTAATTAAAAAGAATACTATTGTATTCCAATAAGGTTAAAAACCAGGTAAAATTTTCAATTGCCCATTATAATACGTCTTTATAACGTAGTATCTCAATTCATAATGCAAAACATTCCAATAAGTATCACAGTTAAAGATGCTATAAGCACCATACCATTTTTAATCAAGAGCCCCAAAGTAACACAGTTTAGAATACTGGAATGACAGAGTCGGAAGGGACCTTGGAGGTCTTCTAGCCTGACCCTCTGCTCAAGCAAGAAACTATAACATTCTGAGCAAATGGCTTGTTGAACCCACGATTTCTGGAGGCAAGCGGTTCCACTGCTTAATCGTTCTCATGAAGAGTAAATTTCGCCTTAGTTCTCCTTATTATGAGCCTCGGTGACGCAGTGGTTAGAGTGCGGTACTGCAGGCTACTTCTGCTGCCTGCCGGCTGCCTGCAATTTAGCGGTTCGAATCTCACCAGGCTCATGGTTGACTCAGCCTTCCATCCTTCCGAGGCGGGTAAAATGAGGACCCAAAATTGTTGGGGGCAATAGGCTGACTCTGTAAACCACTTAGAGAGGGCTGTAAAGCGATATATAAATCTAAGTGCTATTGCTATTGCTAGTTCTAGGTGGGATCTCTCTTTGATAGGCCTCCATCCATTAACTTCTTGTCCTACTGTCAGGTACCACCCCTTCTTTTATGTGACACTGTTCTGCCCCAGTTATGGAACCCAAGAAATGTAGCACACACAAAACTCCGAACAATTCCGTTTACTACAAACAGTCTTTTTGTCAAGCGCAGGCTATTACTAAAAATGTCCTTAACGGCCTGCCAGGAATTCCAAAGATTAGATAAAGGCTTACAAGAGTTGGCAATCAGCCCAGAAACCAGGTTTGCAAGGAAATTTCACTCTCAAATGCTCAGCGAGCGACCGGACGAACATGTGTTGTTTCCTGTAACTTTTGCCAGCTGTGTGCAAACTTAAATAGACTAAGGGAGTGGCCAATTAGCCCCAAGCCTTACACTCGAGGAGACCTCCTCCTGAGTAACCACTCCTGCCTTTTGGCTCCTCCAAAAGTGGAGGCTCCTCCACTTCACTCTCTTCACTTGAAGGAGCCTCTGGAGGTTCTGAAGGCCCTGGCTGAATCTCTGCCTCTGGCACCACATCTTCTTCAGCCTCCTCACTGTCGGACTTGAGTGCCAGCTGCAACAGGCTGCTGGCGCGACACCACACCAGCCTCCTCGTCGTCGGGATCAGCCACAATCTGCGCAGGCCACTGGTGGGCCACAACACACAGCCCCTCAAATACTGGAAGACTGCTATCAAATTACTCCTAGTCTTCTTCATTACGCTGGACATACCCAGTTCCCACAATCATTTTTAATGAACAGGTAGTCCTCAACATATGGCCAAAATTGAGCTCAAAATTTCTGTTGTTAAGTGAGAAATTCGTTAACTGAGGTTTGCCCCATTTTACAACTTCCCTTGCCATGTTTGTTAAGTTTAGCACTGCAGTAGTTAAGTTAGTCACACCGTTGTTAAGAAGTGAATCTGGCTTCCCCATTGACCTTGCTTGTCAGAAGGTCACAAAAGGCGATCCCGTAACCCCGGGACACTGCGACCGTCATAAATGTGAGTCACTCGTCAAACATCTGAATGTAAATCGCATAACCCTGTGTTCTGCCCCAGCTATGGACCCCAAAGAACGCA
Source organism: Pantherophis vulpinus (assembly GCA_037215915.1). Lineage (NCBI taxonomy): Eukaryota > Metazoa > Chordata > Lepidosauria > Squamata > Colubridae > Pantherophis > Pantherophis vulpinus. The sequence continues at coordinate 81,873,617 of JAXLNS010000008.1, forward strand.
GCACACACAAAGTCCGTTCAAACCTTAGTTTACTAAATAAATCAGTTTTTTACGACAACGGCTGTTAATTAACTGCATTAACAGCCGCCAAGAATTCAAAGAATAATAACTGAAAGCTTACTGTGGTTGGCAGAATGCCCAGAAGCAATTTGCAGGAAGCTGATAAGATAAGCAAGACAAGACACGAAGGTATGTGAACGAAGTTGTTCCCTGCAAATTGCTTCAGTCGGCGTTCCTCCTTAAATAGGCTAAGGGAGTGGCCAATTAGCCCCAAGCCTTACTCTCGAGGAGACCTCCTCCTGAGGAGCCACTCCTGCGTTTTGGCAGCTCTGCGCGCCCGTGCATCGAGAAGAGGCTCCTCCTCTTCTTCCTCTTCACTTATGGGAGCTTCTGGAGGTTCTGAAGGCCCTGGCTGAATCCCCGCCTCTGGCACCACATCTTCTCCAGCCTCCTCACTGTCTGACTCGAGTGCCAGCTGCACAGGCTGCTAGTGTAGCACCACACCAGCCTCCTCGCTGTCGGAATCATTTACTAGCTGCATAGGCCAGGTACAGGCCACAACACAAGGTCACAAAAGGGGATCCCGTAACCCCGGGACACTGTGACTGTCATAAATGTGAGTCAGTCATCAAGCATCCGAATGCAAATCACATGACCCTGGCTGCAGCGGTCAAAAGTGTGAAAAATGCTCATAAGTCCCTTTTTTCAGTGCCATTGTAACTTCGAACCGTCACTAAATGAACCGTCAAGGACTATATGTCATTTTGTATAAAATGCTAGTTTTGCACTTGTTTTCCTTTGAAATGATTACGAAATATATGATATAAAAATGATGTAACCCTAAGTGGGTATTTTCAGGCCACAAAAATAGCTGTTTTATGTATTTGGCTAAATTTTGGTGAACTTGGCCACATGACCACAGAAACAGCACTGGCTCAGTGACCTGATCAAAAGGGGATCACGTGACCTGGGGACACTGCGACCGTCATAAATGTGTGTCAGTTTGTCAAGCATCCAAACGTAAATTGCATGACCATGGGGATGCTTCAAAGGTCGTAAGTGCGAAACACGGTCATGGGTCACTTTTTTCGGTGCCATTGTAACGGTCACTAAACCAACTATTGTAAATCAAGGACTACCTGTATTTACCGTGTGTTGTGGCCTGTCGTCCGCCAGCCCCTCCAGCAGCCAAATCAGAGGAGGAGGAGGTGTGGGAGTTTGGGCCAGCATTGAGGCAACCTGAGAGCTCCGAGGGGGAAGAGGTAATGGAGCTGGCAAAGAGAGAGAGATCGCTGGAGCCTGGACCATCCATCAGCCCTCAGAGGGAGAGTCAATAGCCCCTAGATCTGGAGGTGGCTGATGAGGAGGAGGAGGAACAGCTGGGTCCAGTGCCTGACATGCGGATGCACAAAAGGCAGAGGAGAGGAGAGCAGTGGAAATATATGGGCAGATCCTTGGGAAGGAAAAGCCACTGCTGCTAGCGAAGCCCCACCCTAGCTTTTGGGATAAAAGGCAGAGGGCAGAGATGAATAGATGTGGCAGACAACTATCCATCTTCCTGCCGAACGGACTTGTTACCTGCAGGGAGAGAGAAACTTTTTACCGGGGCTGCCGGCGCCCCTAATAAAGGAATCTTTTGAGTTCACTTCAGAGGGTTTGTCGTGTTTGGAGAGCTGGGTCAGAACACGGTGTTTCTTGCTTGTGTGTCTGGATGAGGTATACTAATTTGAATAATTAATCTGTTTGTACTTCTACATTTGCAGGCTTATGCTTGGCTGAAGGAAGAGATAGGACCGGAATCGGATCCTGTGGTGATCATAAGATTTATAGGATCTACAGAGATGAGCACAGACCTGAGAACTTTGCTTCAAAGTATTTGTGAACAGTTAACGGTCAACTATCGATGCCTCGTGCAAAGCTACCCAAAAAAGATCCACGATCTCCGAGACTTACTCATTAACCTTTTGAATGAGTCTTCCTTTCATCGTCCCCTGGTTTTAATCTTTGACGCTCTGGAACAGCTGGCGGATCACGAGGACGCCAGGAAATTATGGTGGCTTCCTGTTCACCTGCCTCGTTCGGTGCGAATTATCTTGTCCACACTGCCGAACAAACACGGTATCCTGCAAAAACTGAAGAGCCTTATCCACGAGGAAGACAACTACATCGAGTTGACCGCGAGGGACAGAAAGACATGCAGTCAAGTCCTCAAGCAACAGTTGCTCCAAGTGAAGAGAAAAGTCACATCGGGCCAGCAAATCTACGTCAACGAAGCTTTCTCGAAATGCACTCTGCCAATGTTTGTAAATTTAACCTTCCGAGAAGTTCGAAGTTGGAGATCTCACAAGGATGTTGACGGGTCTTCCCTCTGCGTCACTGTTCATGACGGCATAGAGCAGATGTTCTGGTCTCTGCAGAACATCTGCGGACCAAGACTTTTATCCCGAGCTCTTGGCTATATCACAATATCCAAAACTGGCTTGAGTGAAATGGAATTGGAAGACGTTTTAGCCCTCGATAACACTGTCATGCTAGAACTAAGTCAACGCATCAGAAACCTCAATCCATTGAGAGTACCTTATATCTACATCGCCAAACTAAAAGAAGGATTAACGGGATACCTGATAGAAAGACAAGTGAAAAATGTAACTCTTTTAGTTTGGGCTAATCGGCACCTACAGCTGATTGCCCAAAAGATTTATCTTCACAGTGAAGAAGATGTGCATGAAATGCACGCTATCATCGCAGAGTATTTTTTAGGGGTTTGGTCCGGAGGCCGAAGGAAATCTCTTTATGGCGAAGATCAATATCTGAATGGCTGCTTGGACAGTGACTGCAGGAGTATGAACAATGAGGAGAGGCACATGATGGACCTCATGAATTTTGATAGGCAGTCTCCCGATCAGCCTTGGGTCTTCCAGTGCAATCCTTTAGAGCCCGACATTTTTTTCATTAACCACCGGAAAATGACTGAGCTTTTGCATCACCTGACCAAGTGCGGGAAATCCGATGACATTTTGTACGGCGTCATCATGAATTTCAGCTGGCTTTACACCATGATCAAAATTGGACAGTTCGACAAAGCCCTTTCGGATGTGGAGCTGGCCTACAACTACTCGCAAGAGAAAGAGCTGAAGTTTCTAGCAACTACCCTGAGGGCCATCAAATACAAAGTGATAAAATATCCAGGGACCCTCTCAGCTGAATTACAACAGAGGCTACTCCCAGTGATGAGTTCCTTGCCCAAACTGAGACAGCTTCTTCTAGAGTGTGACAAAGATGGCCCTAAGTATTGTTCTATTGTTCCACTTCATTCTTCTATGGATGTCACTTATAGTCCTGAAAGGCTACCTCTGTCCTCCAGCTGCTCTCAAGTGACCGAAATCCTACCTACTTTCAATCCAAGTATAGTTATTGTTGCTCTAGAAAATGGGTCCATCAGTACCTGGGATATCGAGACTCGCCAACTCCTAAGGCAAATTACAACCGCTCAGTCAGTTATTTTGGGCATGAAACTGACGAGCGATGAAAAATACCTTGTGGTGGCCACCACCAAGAACACACTCTTGATTTATGACAATCTAAACTCTTGTCTTCTCTCCGAGGTGGAAATTAAAGGATCAAAGCATAGCGGAATTGGAGTAAGTTCAAGTTTTATAAATGGATTTGCCCTCTCTGTAAACCACGTGCTGTCATGGTTGGAAGCTAGTAAGGACATCACAGTGATCGATTTACTGTACGGATGGCCACTTCATCAGTTCCACTGTTGGTATGAAGTCACTTGCGTTCAGTGTTCAGGAGATGGGATGTACGCTTTCTGTGGACAACATCTGAACACTGCTTCGATATTTCATTTGGGCAGCGGCGACAAGCTGGCCACTGTGACCTCTGAATTCTCGGGAGGGTTTGTCAAGTTTCTTCTCGTCTTAGATGCAGCTCAAGAGATGGTCATGGTGGACAGTGAAGGAGCCCTTTCTATTTGGAACACAGAGGAAATTGCCCACCCTCAATTAATGGACGACTTCGATTGCAGGAGGGGGGATAGCGAATTTGTCAGCCTTGAACTTGCCGAAGACCAAAGCACCATTCTAATCTGCAAGTCCCTTGGGATTGACCTCCTGGACACGAGCATGTGGAAAGTCATGGAAAAGTTTAGAGCGAAAAGGAACGAGCGCTTCATCTCGGCCGCATTATCCAAGAACGGAGATTTTATCGTTGCGTCTATTGAAAATACCTCTGCCATTTTCGTTTGGAGAAGAGATACCGGGCAGTGCATGGTGACCTTACAAGAAATCTCAGGAAACATTGTCCGGTTGATGAAGTCAAACCATCACAACATGTTGCTCTCCTTGTCCACCAGCGGGGTCCTTTCGGTCTGGGACATTGATATTATCACTGCAATGTCCAACATTGACAAAACAGGCAAGCCAATCCAAAGACTGGTTTTGCCCGCGAAGGGGGAAGCAATTTACACGCTGGATGGATCTGAAGCTATCCATAAATGGAACTTCAGCACGGGATTCATTGAAGCAATATTTAAGCACGAAAGCCTGGTTGAAAACTGTGTCCTGACTTCCAACGGGAAATTGATGATTACGTCTGATGACAAATGCAGCCAGTATGTGTGGCAAACGGGTTCCGGAGAAAATCTCTTCCGCATCAATGGGCAAAGGATATGCCAACTGTTGATAACCCACAATGACCAGTTTGTGGTCTCCCTCTGTGAGCAAAACGCATCCAGGGTTTGGAGGCTGTCTACCGGACATCGGGTGTGCAACATTCTTGTGTCCTTGCAGAATGCGTTTATCACCACCGCAAACACCTTTGTGGTTGGGATGACCAAGAACAAAGTCTTAGTGGTCAGCCTGTGGACTGGTAGCATAACCAAGAAGTTTTCTTGTGATGATGGCATCGCCATTGTGGATATCAAAAGCATTCCAGACTGCCCGGATATCGTGGTCTTTATAACATCTGCTGAAACCGTGAACATCTACAGTCTTACCGAGGAAGTCATCTCTAGACGTTTACAGCTGCCTAGTGGTTTCTTGAAAACGTTAGAGGATTTTGAAATATCGCCCAATGGGAAACTCGGGATTCTTTCTCGTGGGGATGAGAACATCAACATCCTGGATCTTCACAGCGGCAAACTTCGAGTGGTCCAGGCATCGGGTATCATCTGGAGGCAGAAGCTGTCTCAGGACGGACGCTACCTGGTGTACATTTGTTTTCGCAGTGGGGAAGACGATGAGGATAACAGCGCCATCTCTACCTTAATTGTCGTGAGGTTGGCGGATGGCAAAAACATCGGGGCTTGCTCGCTGTACAAAACCCCCACTTTCCTAACTCTTTCCCAGAGGCACCTGAACATCATTGTGGGCTTCGACGATGGAAGCATCGCCACATACACCGTGGTGGATCGTGTGGACGCCGCCCTGAAAATCAAAATCGCGACGTCCAACAGCCGGCAGATTTTCAACAACGCCACTCAGTTGATGAAGCCCAAGTGTCACCATTACAGCTTCAAGGCGACCGCGGACTGCATCTGGAGAGAATCGACGGAGGTGTTTGCGCGAGACAGTCCCATCACGGTGGTGGATGCGGAGACCAGCGACGCCACCCCCACCAAAAAACACAACTATTGCTACGACAAAGTGTGTTCCGCCATAGACTGCAGAGTGTTCACCGCTGGCAACTAACTGTCGAAGGTGGAGTTTTGCTTGTCTTTTCCGCACAGTGGATATCGCATTCGTATTGGGGTGCAAGCCCACTTTTAAAAGAGCTGATTTAAAAATGAACACAATTCACGAGGCAAAGAGAAAATATTGGAAGGCGAGGCTTGATCCACAGTCTTTCAAGCAATATCATCCGATGTATTCTGCCGGGGTTTTTTTAAAAAAAATGGGGTAGGGAAGAAGGCTTTTCAATAAGCAACGACACTATATTTCATATTGGAATGGGGCAGATCAAGCATTTTTTTAAAAAAAAAACAAAAACACAAAAATCCAGCTGACCGGAAGCAATTTTGAATTGATACCACTTGCAAAAAAAAAAAAGTTTTTTTTTCTTTCTGATGGTGCAACCAGATGTTACGTCACCCTGAAAGAGTTTGATGCATTCCATAAACATTTTTTAATAGCAGCTGTTAGAAATCCTCCACACACACACACACTCAAACACATACAAAATAATTGTTTAAAAAAACAAACAGCCAAAGGATTTTTCAGCCAGTGAATAGCACTAATTCCCCCCAGATTTTCAGTCACGGCTATCCTTTCATGTAAATCTTTTGTCACTAAACTCAGTGATCTATAGCGCTGCTTCATTCTGCTTGGTTTTTCCTCTTACCTGGTTCAGGTAGAGTAGCAGGTGAAGTAATCTAAAAGTCGCCACATAAAGAGTGAAGACATTGTCTTCGAATTAAAAAAAAAAATACCCCAAATTGCAAGCGTTTCAAACGTCGACGAAAATTTTCTATTGCAAAAATACAAATTTGTATGCAATTGCTTATTTAGATCCTGTAAAGCAAGGGGTGTAGAAGAATTGGGGGATTCTGGGAATTGCAGTCCACAAGTTGCCAAGATTGGACACTCCTGCGTTACGGGATCTAGCGTGGCTGACTGGGGGAATTCTGGGAGTTGAAGTCCACAAGCCTTAAAGTTGCCAAGGTTGGACTCTGTGGTAAAGAAAGCAGTTTGGTTGGGATTTTGTGCTGTTTTCTATATCCTTCCCAAGAGAGTTGCAGGAGGCCATCTCAGGCGAAAACTGAGCTTGTGAGGGCCATGGGTGGCACTCCCAAGCTCCATTTTCACTGACAGAGGAATGCAGGAGGTGGTTGCAGATGAAAGCGGAGCTCGGGAGCCTGTTTTCGCTGGCAGAGCTCTCAGGCCACCACAAGCACCCCCAATATGAGTGATGCCGAGCTGGCCACGCTCACCCTGGCCTCCCGAGGTCACACACAACCCTGATGTGTCCTGCCCCAGCTACGGACCCCAAAGAACGCAGCACACACAAAGTCCGTTCAAACCTTGGTATTACTAAATAAATCAGTCTTTTACAACAACAGCTGTTAATTAACTGCATTAACAGCCGCCAAGAATTCAAAGAATAATAACTGAAAGCTTACTGTGGTTGGCAGAATGCCCAGAAGCAATTTGCAGGAAGCTGATAAGATAAGCAAGACAAGACACAAAGGTATGTGAACGAAGTTGTTCCCTGCAAATTGCTTCAGTCGGTGTTCCTCCTTAAACATGATGCGGCCCTCAATGAAATCGAGTTTGACATCCCTGGCTTAAGAGATAACATTTTTCCATTGGAAAGGGCATTAAGAACCGTCCACCCTGTTCCATTCTCTCTTTTTACGTCCAAAAAACCCCACTCTTAGGATCCGTTGTGTGTTCTAAGAAACTCCGGCTGATTCTAATCCTTGCAGGAATCAGAACTGGGAAGGGTTCGCGCATCTTTCCCGACGCATTTAGTGTCTGCCTTATTGTCATTCCTGTTCTTTCCTGTGTGAAACACAGACGCGATGACCAAATTACTCGGGGATTCCAGTGACATGCTCGCAAACCACAACAGCAACAACAACAACAAAAATCTGGCTGCCTAAAGGGTTCTTTACTGTTACATTTTGTAATAAATTTCTTACTTTCTCTGTACAATATCCTACTCTTCACTTCCTGCCTTGGGCTGGCCTTTTATAAGATTTTATGGCATTTAGGAAAAATAGGGATGCAATTCTGATATTTTGTTTTTAAAGTTCGTCTCCTCCTGTTCTCCTACCCTTTGCCTTTTCTAACCTACGGCTCTCTCCAGATAGCCCTTAGAGGCGATGGGATTTGTAGTCCAAAGATATCTAGAAAGCCCTCTATGAAGTGGACACGTGCAGCTTAGTGGTGGGTTTCAAAGTTTTTTACTACTGGTTCTGTGGGCGTGGCTTGGTGGGCATGGTTTGGTGGGCGTGGCAGGGGAAGGATACTGTAAAATCTCCATTCCTTCCCCAATCCAGGGGAAGGATACTGCAAAATCCCCATTTCCTCCCAATCAGCTTGGACTTGGGAGGCAGAGAATAGATGGGGGTGGGGCCAGTCAGAATTTTTACTACCGGTTCTCCGAACTCCTCAAAATTTCCACTACCGGTTCTCCAGAACTGGTCAGAACCTGCTGAAACCCACCTCTGGTACAGCTCAATTAAGATATAGAGTACATGAGTTTCGGATGGAGGAACTCTCCCGTTAATTACAGAAAGTATAAAACGTTTCTAAAAGTCTCCCGAGTGTGAACAGCTTATATGTGTAGGCCGGTCTTCCTTTTTAATATAAAGGCCACCAGTGTCCCATCCCAGCTCGTGTGCATTTTATAACAGAAATAGGTAAAACACGTGCCTGTTCCGGTTTTGTCAGCCAATATTTGAGGACTCCAAGTATCCTATTTGTAAAATCCCCTGGAGCAGAAGCCCTCCGCACTGATCTGCACAGGGGGTGAGCTTACACTTACTCACAGAGGGAATTTGCACATGATTTTGCAGGGGGGTCAATTTCCTTTTTGAAATCAACATTTTATATACAGCCTCCTGGGAGAATGGTGCAGTGGCCTAGAGTTAGAGCTCTTGCCTCAGAGTCAGGAGGCTGTGAGTTCAATCCTAGGTAGCGGCAGATATTTCTCTCTCTCTCTCTCGGCACAATGAGAATATAACCTGCTGAAGAAAACTCCGCATTGGCGACAAGGAAGGACATCCGGCCATGAAACTCTGCTAGCTCCATTCAGTTGCCCAGACTCCACCCCGCAAGGGATTATGGGGGTTGTTAAAAGAAGATGATATATACAGCCTCCTGGGAGCCATTAAGTCTTGAATTCTCAAATGACGCGAGGCCAACGACGTACGTTCGAAGGGTGAAGATGCTGCTCTAGAATACTTGTGGATTTTTGGACTACTATGGAAACAGCTGCCTAATTCAATTGAAATTTGCAGCGGAGAAATTGGATATTAGGATAGGCGTGCCAGTTGACCAAATACGTTTGCGCTTTAGTTTAATTGAGCTGTAGAGTGCATTTCCTTACAGGTTTTTTTTTGCTCATCCAACGTTTTAAAGTCATTCATCAACTTGGTTCAGGTAGTCCTTGATTTATGACCACAATTGTGCCCCGCGTTCCTGTGGCTAACTCAGACAGGGGTTAAGTGACTCTCATTTTACGACTTTTCTTGATGCAACTGTTAAGTGGATATTCCCGACAACTCTACACTGTTTACTTATCACACCCCAGCTGTTTCATGATGAGTCTTAACAATTCAAGCTCACGTATTAAGCCCAACCTTTAAAATGTCGATAAAACCAATTTTAAAAATCTGCATATAATAAAGTGACTTGAGGTCTTCAAACACACACACCCCAAGAAATAAATAAATACCATATTTTTTGGAGTATAAGACTCTCCGGACTATAAAACGCACCTACCCTTTTTGGGAAGGAAAACAAGGAAAAAAAATCTGCCTATGCCTCCCAGCAATTTGCCTCCTTGCAGCAAACAGCAAACAGCCTGTTTCAGTTTGTTTCATTTTCAGCACAGCCCGATTAGCACAAGAAAAAAAATCTGCCTCTGCCTCCCAGAAATTTGCCTCCTTGCAGCAGATAGCCTGTTTCAGCTTCAGCACAGCCTGATTAGCACAAGCAGCTGATTGTCGGTTGGATCAGCCTCCTGACGATCAGCTGTTTCAGGCTGCAGGATAGCCTATTGCCGCCTCCGCGCGTCCCATTTTCAGCCTCCGGGCACCCAGTTTGGGCAGTGGAGATCAGAATGGGCAGTAGGCAATGGCAATCCCTGCAGGCTGAAACAGCTGATGGTCGGGAGGCCAATCCAACTGACAATCAGCTGCTTATGCTAATCAGGCTGTGCTGAAGCTGAAATGGGCTGTTTGCTGCTTGCTGCAAGGAGGCAAATTGCTGGGAGGCAGAGGCCAAAGTGTGGGGGTCGTAGGGTGGGCGGGGCTACATTCAGTGTATAAGACGCACCCAAATTTTCACCCTCTTTTAGGGGGGGAAGTTGCCTTATACTCTGAAAAATTCAGTAAACATGCTGTGCCTCGCTTTCTGACACATCTCTGCAGGAATCACACACACAGGGCGGCTGCATTCTTCATAGATCATAAGATACAACACTTAGTGATAGTTGTAGGATACTAAATAAGCAATCAGCATAACTCATACTAGGAAATTAAATAAAGCAATATGAATCATACAGATACAAGCAACAAGGTTATAGTCCTAAGAAGAAAGGAGATAGGTCATAGGAAGGATGAGAAGAATAATAGTAATAGCGTTTTAGAAAATAGTTTGACAGTTTTGTGGGAATCAGCTGTTTAGCAGAGTGATGGCATAGGGGGAAAACTGTCCTTGTGTCTAGTTGTTCTGGTATGCAGTGCTCTATAGCATCATTTTGCGGGTAGAAGTTGAAATAATTTATGTCCAGGATGCGAGGGGTCTGTAGATATTTTCATAGCCCTCTTTTTGACTCCTGCAGTATACAGGTCCTCAATGGAAGGCAGGTTGGTAGCCATTGTTTTTTCTGCCGTTTTAACTATCCATTGAAGTCCGTGTCTGTCTTGTTGGGTTGCAGAGCCAAACCAGACAGTTATGGAGGTGCAAATGACAGACTCAATCATTCCTCTGTAGAACTGTTATCAGCAGCTCCTTGGGCACCTTAGCTTTCAGAGGAGGAGGAGGACGAGAAGGAGGAGGACGAGGAGGAGGAGGACGAGGAGGAGGAGGACGAGGAGGAGAAGAACAAGGAGGAGAAGAACGAGGAGGAGGATGTGAAGTCCTTGGTGCTCCCAGACGTTGGTTGTTTTCTTACAGGCGTTTCATGACCCAACTAGGTAACGTCACTAGTGTAGAAGGGAATGGGTTTCATCCCCATTTATATACAAGTAATTTTCTCTCTCGGTGTTGGTGGAGCTGTTCTTGATGATTCCTTGATTAAGCTGTTGCTTACTGATTGATTATTTGTGTAGTATTAATTTGGGTATTAATCTCTGCCTATCTGATAATCTCTACTTCCTTAATCAAGGAACCACCAAGAACGCTCTTGCCAATATTGACGGGGCAAGCCACTGGTATATCAACAGAGAACAAATCCCACTCCCTTCTTGCACTGAGGATGTTACCTAGTTGGATCATGAAACATCCCTGCAAGAAAACAACCAAGATCTGGGAGTACCAAGGACTTCACAGTCCTCCCCTCCTCCTCCCCCTCCTCTCCTCCTCCTCCTCCTCCTCCTCCTCCTCCTCCTCCTCCTCCTCCTCCTCCTCCTCCTTCTTCTTCTTCTTCTTCTTCTTCCTCCTCCTCCTCCTCCTCCTCCTCTTCCTCCTTCTCCTCCCCACACCATCTTCCTCCTCCTCCCTGAAAATTCCACTCCCTTCTAGCACTGAGGATGTTACCTAGTTGGATCATGAAACGTCCCTGCAAGAAGACAATCAAGATCTGAGAGCACCAAGGACCCCACAGTCCTCCCCTCCTCCTCCCCTCCTCTCCTCCTCCTCCTCCTCCTCCTCCTCCTCCTCCTCCTCCTCCTCCTTCTTCTTCTTCTTCTTCTTCTTCTTCTTCTTCTTCCTCCTCCTCCTCCTCCTCCTCCTCACCCCCATCTTCCTCCTCCTCCCTGAAAATTCCACTCTCTTCTAGCACTGATGATATTCCCTAGTTGGGTAATGAAATGTCTGCAAGAAAACCACCATGCTCAGACAGAACCAAGGACCCTCACAGCTCAGTCTTGACCTACAAATCTTCTATTTGAAGACTAAATCAATACCCCCACCTAATACAGGTAGTCCTCAACGTATGACGACAATGGAGCCCAAAATGTATGTTGTTAAGTGAGAAATTTAAGTGAGTTTTGCCCCCCGTTTTACGACTTTTTTTGCCACATTTCTTTAAGTGAATCACTGCAGCTAAATTAATTAAGTTAATTAATTAAATTAGTCACCCGATGGTTAAGTGAATCTCGTTTCCCCATTGACTTTGCTCGTCAGAAGGTCGCAAAAGGCGAGCCCGGGGACACTGCAACCTGTCATAAATGCGAGTCAGTCGCCAAGCATCCGAATGTAAATCACGTGACCAGGGGGAATTCCGCGAGGGTCATAAATGTGAAAAACGGCCTTTTTTCAGTGAGGTTATAACTTCGAACCATCACTAAATGAACTTTTGTAAGTCAAGGACTACCTGCCCAGATGTCACACAACTAAAGCATCTTTCACCCCACTTCCTCTAACAGGAAGTGTAGAATCATGCGTACAGCAACGTATGAAGTCAGAACAAAATGGTTAAAAGTGTTAGAGCCAAGGGGTATTTTATTGTCTGGATCAGGGGTCAGAACCTGTGGCTCTGGAGCCGCCTGTGGCTCTTTCACCCCTCTGCTGCGGCTCCCTGGCACTCAAAATATGCGTCACAACCGCCAATGTGCGTCACCCGCCAGAACGTAATTTATTGAGCTTTTCAACCCCATGGATAAATCCAAGAAAAGAAAAGTTTCAGAAGAAAACAGAATGTTTAATTCAACTACATATGTTAGTTTTGTGGTCGCTCGAGAAATAGTCGGGCACGGGAAGGGTTTTGTGGCTCCCGGTGTTTTCTTTTCTGTGGGAAACGGGTCCAAATGGCTCTTTTGAGTGTTTAAGGTTGCAGAGCCCTGGTCTGGATTGTGTTTTATCCGTTTCCCTCCCTTCCCTGGTGGCATCATATTTGTGGTACATGGTAAACCTGGATGGGTTGAATCATCCTTGTCGTGCGTTCCAACTCTGCAAATCTGTGATTGAATGATTTCAAATGAACGTGATGAAAAGAAATTTCTAGATCTCCCTGGTTTTGTGACAGAAATTGATAAAAATTCCTGCTCTCTTCTCTCTTTGGAGACCAGTAAGTTGTCACCCAGTAGACAAGATTGAATCAGACCTGAGTTTAACCCATTGGACTTCGAAAACTGTCCGCATTTTGAACCTCAGTGACCCTATTTTGTACAACAAATAGAGAACGGACTGAAACAAACAATTCTTCTGTGTAAACGCCCCTCTAGAATATGAATAATGCCTTTTCTTAACTTGTTTGCAACCGATAGATCATACTGAATGTTTTTAGGTAAACTTTGTATTGTCGGGGGAAGAATTACCCCGGGTCAAAGATTTATATTTTCATAAATGTTAAATTTAGTTACCTTTTGTTACAGGGTTGTTAAATTAGAAATCTACGGCTGTCTTCAACCATATATTTGTCTTGTCTACTACATTGTTTGTATGAATAAATATAAACGCCGTAATAAAAGCAACGGCTTTTTGATGTTATTTTTCTCAACGTTCGCATTCTCCACCAATTTTCCACAAGCACAGGTAGTCGTCCTTGAGAGTGGTGCGGTGGCCTAGAGGTGGAGCTCTTGCCTCACAATCAGGAGGCTGTGAGTTCGATCCTAGATAGAGGCAGATATTTCTCTTTCTGGGCACAATGAGAAAATACCTGCCGAACAAAACTCCGTATTGGCAACAGGAAGGGCATCCAGCCAGAAAAACACTCCACTCCATTCAGTTGCCCAAACTCCACCCCGCAAGGGATTATGGGATCATTAAAAGATGATGATGACAGGTAGTAGTCCTTGATTTAAAGCCACAATTTCCATTGCTAAGCAAGACAGTTGTGAAGTGGTGTTTTGCCCCCGTTTTATGCCCTTCCTTGCCACAGTTGCTAAGTGAAGGCGTCATGAAGTGAATCCTCCCGAGTGACATGGCTTGTTTGTTTTTTAAGCGACATGGTGGCAGTCTTCCAGTCAATCAGAATAGAACTGGAAGGGACCTTGGAGGTCTTCTAGTCCAGCCCTCTGCTCAAGCAGGAGATCCTATAGAATTTGAGACCAGTCTCTCCTTAAAGACCTCCAGTGATGAAGCACCTACAACTTCTGAAGGCAAGTCGGTTAATTGTCCTCACTGTTATGAAGTTTCTCCTTAATTCCAGGTTGCTTCTCTCCCTGATTAATTTCCATCCATTGTTTCTTGTCCTGCCCTCTGGTGCTTTGAGGGTACTTGAGATGCTGTTACTGTTCTGTCCCCGTCCCACACGCACACACACCAACAGACGTCCAAGAGTTAAAAACCAAACCAGCCGACAAAATCCTTTTCCTTATGATAACGGAACTTGGCAGCAACCTAGTGGCTGCTTGCCAAGAGTTTATTATTCACGAAGGGAAGAGATAACTTCTCTCCGCTTCTGGTACATCAACGTAAAATGTTCAATAATTACAGAGTAAATTAAGTCCAGAGATAATCCAGCAAAGTCTATAGCAAAAGTCCGGCAATGCAGAATGGCGTGGAAGCTTTCAGCTTTGTTCGTCACAAGGCTTGACTGGCCACCATGCTCCCTTTTATACCCCGTGGGGTGTGGTCCAGTGACTCAGCCTAATCTCGGGCACGCCTTTTCTTCTACTGCACGCGCTTATCTCTGCGACGCTGGCGTGGATCCAGCCAAGACTCATTACTCTCATCACTGTCCACCTGTGGCTGCGTGGACGTGCTTGGCCCCGGCCCTATCTCTTGCCCTTCGGCGGACACTTAAGGCATTGCCAGAGAGGAGGGTCCTGGAGAGGGAGGCCTTGCCAACTCCTCTCCTTCACTCTCGGAGTCCTCTTCTGCCAATGACACAGGCTCAGGTAACGGAGCCACAACAGTTACAGAGAAGAGGTGGAAACCTATTCTACAAAGCACCTGAGGACAAGAAGTAACTTCCTCCAATGGAAGCTCATTGGAGGTCTTCAAGATTTAACTTTACAACTAAGGAGGATTTTCCTGACAATGAGAACAATTAATCAGTGAAATGACTTGCCTCTAGAAGTTGTAGATTCTCCATCATTGGAGGCTTTGAAGAAGAGACTGGACAGCCATTTGTCCAGAATCGTATAGGATCTCAGGAGGAAGACCACCAAGTTATCTTCCAATTCTATTATTCCATGTTCTAAATGATGAAATCAGAATGTTTGTATTGGTTAAAAGGTGTGTCTCAACTTTGACAAATTTAAGATGGTAGCCTTCAATTCCCAGTTCATGGCTGGCTGGGGGGAATTTTGGGAGTCCACCTGTTCTGTCCCCGTCCCACACACGCACCCCCACAGACGGCCCGGAGTTAATAAGCCACACGACAAAATCTTTGAAGATAAAGCTGGCAGCAACCCAGTGGCTAGCTGCCAATTCAGACTTTACTCACACAAAACAAAGATTAGACTGCAAGCATTCCGATAAAGCAGGCACAGTTTCTGCAATACAAGGATTAGTCCAAATGGAGTCCGACAAGGCAGGCAGAAGTCCAGTAACACAGAGATCATGGATTATTTCTAGTTTTTGCTCGTCACAAACTGAACTGGCCATCACACCCACATTTATACCCTGTGGGGTGTGGTCCAGTGACTCAGCTAATCTCTGGCACGCCTTCCCCTCTGCTGCGCACACTTCTCCCTACGCCTCTGCCGAGGGTCCAGCCAGCACTTATCTCCTTCGTCGCTGTCCACCTGTGGCTGCGGGGACGTGCTTGGCTCTGAGCCTATCGTTTGGCCTTCGGTGTCCTCCGGAGGCATTGCCAGAGAGGAGGGTCCTGGAGAGGGAGGCCTTGCCAACTCCTCTCCCTCACTCTCAGAGTCTGCATCTGTCGATAGCCCAGGCTCAGGCAACGGAGCCACAACACCATCCATCTTAAAGTTGACAAAGTTTAAAAAAACCCCACGATAGGCGAATTCTCTCAGGTGCCCGGCGTTTGACTGAACACAAGAAAACATTCAGAAGTTAGTTTAATGTCTACTCTAATGAAAAGAAGGACTAGGGGTGACATGATAGCAGTGTTCCAATATCTCAGGGGCTGCCACAAAGAAGAGGGAGTCAAACTATTTTCCAAAGCCCCTGAGGGCAGGACAAGAAGGGAATGGATGGAAACTAATCAAGGAGAGAAGCAATTTAGAACTAACGAGAAATTTTCTGATAGTTAGAACAATTGATCAGTGGAACGACTCGCCTCCAGAAGTTGTGAATGCTCCAACACTGGAAGTTTTTAAGAAGATGTTGGATAATATTTGTCTGAAGTGGTGTAAGGTTTCCTGTCTAAGCAGGGGGTTGGACTAGAAGACCTCCAAGGTCCCTTCCAACTCTGTTATTCTCAATTCTAAAGTTGCTAGCTGTTTGATCTTGAGATAAAAGGTAAAAGTCACATTACGATTGACCAGTAGATGGAGCAAGCGTGTTGCACACTTTTTTTTTTCACACCCACCTGATAGTGTTACCAGAATGGCAATCAGGGCATTGATGCTCTTTTAAACATGGGCAGTAGAGAACAAAACCCACAGGAAAATCTCTTGTATCCTCTGTTGCAAGAGTTTCTCTGGAAGTCCAGAAAAAGAACAGAATGGAAAATGATGGAAATGATCACAGCTTTTCATCTTTCCGGGAGCTGGCATGGTTTTCCAGTGATTGACATTTAGAGTATCTGCATCAGTGGTGAAATCCAAATTTTTTTACTACCGGTTCTGTGGGCGTGGCTCGGTGGGCGTGGTGTGGCTTGGTGGGCGTAGCTTGGTGGGCGTGGCAGAAGGATACTGCAAAATCTCCCTTCCCACCCCACTCCAGGGGAATTATACTGCAAAATCTCCATTCCCATCCCACTCCAGGGGAAGGATACTGCAAAATCTCCATTCCCACCCCACTCCAGGGGAATTATACTGCAAAATCTCCATTCCCACCCCACTCCAGGGGAAGGATACTGCAAAATCTCCATTCCCTCCCACTCCAGGGGAAGGATACTGCAAAATCTCCATTCCCTCCCACTCCAGGGGAAGGATACTGCAAAATCCCCATTCCCTTCCCACTCCAGGGGAAGGATACTGCAAAATCTCCATTCCCACCCCACTCCAGGCGAAGGATACTGCAAAATCCCCATTGCCTCCCCACTCCTGGGGGAAGGATATTGCAAAATCCCCATTCCCTCCCCACTCTGGGGCCAGCCAGAGGTGGTATTTGCTGGTTCTCTGAACTACTCAAAATTTCTGCTACCGGTTCTCCAGAACCTGTCAGAACCTGCTGGATTTCACCCCTGATCTGCATAATTCTAGAAACAATGGCAGTTCAGCCACTCAATAATTTAAGCCATGGCCAACACAGACCCAACGTTGGGAGGAGGGGGAGATTTTGTTCACTCTTGAGGAAAGTCTTTTGGCATCAAAAGAGGCACGAAAGAGGAAGGAAAGGTGAAAAGGGCAAGACACGTCCTAAAACGGGACAAAACCGCCTTGGCAAATTTCTCCCTTAGCGACTTGAACTTTGGGCCTCAATTGCGGTCGTATGTCGAGAACTACCTATACAAGAGCAGTATTAATGACTTTAGCATCTGACCAAGTAGAAAAGCAAACAAAGGGAAAACATTTGTTATGCAAATGAAGGCTCTGGTTAATTTGCATTGAAAAAGGGAAGGATTCGGTATGACCCAAAGTTGACTTTGCCTCAACTTCCTTGTGAGTAAAAGTCTGTAGAGATTCTCCGTCATCCAGGTCCTGGTTGTCCCAAAACTGTTTTTTTTCAAGAGGCCACTGGACTTTCTTGTTTTTTCTTTTGAAGACATTTTGCTCCTCATCCAAGAAGCTTCTTCAGCTCTGACAGGATAGTGTGGAAGTTCCTGAGGTTGGTTGGGGGGAATTCTGGGAGTTGAAGTCCACTTGTCTTAAATGTCTGTGGAGATTCTCAGTCATCCAGGTCCTGGTTGTCCCAAATGAATGAATGAATGAATGAATGAATGAATGAATGAATGAATGAATGAATGAATAATTGCATGCAGGCAACTGGTGCTAGTTAACAGCACTTTAGTCTGCTGCGCCACCAAGGCTCAATTGCCTCCTGAAAAAGCTCCTTTGGGACTGATGTTCTTGTGAGTAACTCAGGTGGGGATCCCGAGTCCTCTTCCCCTTCAGTAACTCCTCCTGGGATATTTGGGGGGGGGGGCTTGGGAAAAAAAAAACAGCATCCCAAATCTATCTGGCAAAAAACAAACAAAGCACAGAGAGATTGTTGATTGGTGGTTATTGTTGTTTTTCTAACAAACAAACAAAACTTGGGTCCTTCCTTTCATCCTTTGTCGGCTGAGGTTTCCACACACACACACACACCCAAAAAAAACCCCCCAACAACAACAAAAACAACAAAAACAACAAAAAGTGATCCCGGCTCGCTTGCAAGAAAAGAAGGGGCCCGATTCTCTCAAAAGCCCCGCGATCCAAAGACTTCGCAAAACTTTTCCAACTCCGTCCCCCCACCACCACCCCCCCACGCCACAAACTCGTCTGGGTGCCCACGTGACGCCCGCTGCCCAATGAAGGCCGGTCATTCGGACAGGGCTCCTGCGAAAAGAAGCAGAATCGGAGAGAGAAAGAGAGGGAGGGAGGGAGAGGCAGAAAGAGAGAAAGAGAGAGAAAGAAAGAGGGAGAGAGAGGCAGAAGGAGAGAGAGAAAGTGGGAAAGAGAGAGAGAGGCAGAAAGAGAGAGAGAGAAAGAGGGAGAGACAGAGAGAGGCAGAAAAAGAGAAAGTGGGAGAGATAGAGGCAGAAAGAGAGAGAGGCAGAAGGAGGGAGAGAAAGTGGGAAGGAGGGATTGAGTAGCAGAAAGAGAGAGAAAGTGGGAGAGGCAGAGAGAGAGAGGCAGAAAGAGGGAGGGAGAGAAAGTGGGAAGGAGGGATTGAGTAGCAGAAAGAGAGAGAAAGTGGGAGAGACAGAGAGAGAGAGGCAGAAAGAGAGAGAAAGAGGGAGGGAGAGAAAGTGGGAGGGAGGGAGAGAGAGAGTGGCAGAAAGAGAGAAAGTGTGAGAGGCAGAAAGAGAGTGGGAGAGAGAGAGAGAGGCAGAAAGGGACAGAGAAAGTGGGAGGGAGAGAGAGAGAGAAAGTGGGAGAGAGAGGGGACAGAGAGAGAGGCAGAAAGGGAGAGGGAGAAAGAGAGAGAAAGTGGGGGGAGAAAGAGAGAGAGAGAGAAAGAGAGAGAGACAGAGACAGAGAGGCAGAAAGAGAGAGAAA
This sequence comes from Pantherophis vulpinus, assembly GCA_037215915.1. Lineage (NCBI taxonomy): Eukaryota > Metazoa > Chordata > Lepidosauria > Squamata > Colubridae > Pantherophis > Pantherophis vulpinus. Next base: position 81,892,674 of record JAXLNS010000008.1, read on the forward strand.
GTGGGGAGAGAGAAAGGCAGAAAGAGAGAGAGAGACTGACTGACTGACTTATTTCCGGGGATGGCAGAACGCGATCCACAGCCGACTTCGATTCCGGAACGATCCCGAGACGACAGGTGAGTCGGCTGCTTCGCCCTGCGCGATTTTTGTTCCCTTTCTCTCTCTCTTTCTGCCTCTCTGTCTCTGCCTCTCTCTTTCTCTCTCTCTTTCTCTTTCTCCCCCCCCACTTTCTCTCTCTTTCTGCCTCTCTCTGTCCCCTCTCTCTCCCACTTTCTCTCTCTCCCTCCCACTTTCTCTCCCTCCCTCTTTCTCTCTCTCTCTCTCTCTCTCTCTCTCTCTCTCTTTCTTTCTTTCTTTCTTTCTTTCTTTCTTTCTTTCTTTCTCCTGCTGGGTGAAGTCCCGCGGATCACCTGTCCACCCTTCCCTGCCTGCCCACCTGAATCTTGCGGGAGAACCCGGGATCCTTTTTCTTCCTGGATTCCTTTCTTCCTGGCGCCGCAGGGGATTTCACTTTCTCCAAAATAAGTCAGGAGGAATCGACCTCGGTTTCTAACTAACCTTCTGATTCCGGCGCCGGTCGCTCGTTCAAGTCCAACGGCCAGGGCAGGTAGACTGCAGCTGGCAGGGCAGGCTTCAAGCCCAGTCCCTCGACTTACGACGACTACAAGGGAGCCCGACATTTCCGTTGTTCAGTCAGACGTGTTGTTAAGTGAGTTCTGCCCCGTTTGGTGACCTCTCGCGCCGCCGTTGTTAAGTGAGTCAGCCGGTTGTTAAGGGAACCTGTCTTGAACATTGACTTGGCTTGTCAGAAGGTGGCAGAGGTGGATTACGTGATCTCGGGACACAGCAACCGTCATAAGTAGGAAACTCCAGTGGCCATACGACTGGATTTTGGTGACGTTACCACAGAGGAGGCTTCAAAGGTCGTCGTAACTGTGGAAAAATGGGTCATAAGTCCCTTTGTTCAGTGCCGTTGAAACTTCGGTCTCTAAGTGAACTGTCAGAAATGGGGTAGGATCTCCTGCTTGGGGGGTGGGACTAGATGACCTCCGAGGTCCCTTCCACCCCCCTGTTCAAGCAGGAGAGCCTATAGCACTTCAGACAAATGGATGTCCAGTCTCTTTTTCAAAACTTCCAGCGACGGAATAATTCACAACTTCTGGTGGCAAGTTGTTCCACGGATCAATTGTTAGTTGTTTCGCACTTCAACCCAGGATTGGAAAATTTGGGGAATTGTTCAGAGGAACGACTTAAACCCTGGGAGCTGCTTCACCTGGACAGGTAGTCCTGGACTTAACGGTCAAAACGGAGCCCCAAATTTCTCGTCGTTAAGCGAGACATTCGTTAAGCGTGTTTTCCCCCCCAACTCTTTTTGCCAGAGTTGTTAAGTGAATCTGGCTTCCCCACCACCACCCCTGGAATTGGCTTGTCCGACGGTCGCAAAAGGGGATCGCATGACCTTGGGAATACTTCAACCGTCGTAAATGTGAGTCAGGCATGCGAACGCAGATCGCATGCAGTGGGAAGTTTTCACTGCCGTTGTAACTTTTTTTTTTTTTCATAAATTTTTATTATAGTTCAAAAAAAAACAAAAAAAAACACAAATGTATAATAGTTTTTCTATCACGGTGTAACATCACCAAAATATCCATGTATATATACACACCAATAATCAGAAAGTAAAAATAGAAACTATTTACAGATTCTTATGTACAAATTTGCATTTCCAATACTTATTGATTACCATAATTATACCATCATCTATAATTATAATCCAACATTATCCTTTATCTCTCTCTCCCATCGTTTCTGGATCCAACTGCCGTTTGTAACTTTGAATGGTTACTAAATGAACGGTTGTAAGCCGAGGACTAGCTGTACTCAAAGTCCCGGAGCAACATTCGGTGCCAGCTCCATTGTTAGAATCCCTGAAACTAAACAAATATAGGTGTCGCCAAAGGGAGTTGGCCACAGGCGTTAGAAGGCATTGTCGCAACGGATTCGGCTTGGTTGGGCCAAAACTCACAACAAGCTGAGTTCCAGTTGTGAAGCTGTGAAGTCGGTTCGCAAATCGCGCAGAAAGACGGATTCTAAATCCGTCTTTCTGACGGGTGGTAGGGGGTGGAGTGGGGAATAACCATTGTCTGATAGCGAATCATACCTACGACGCCGAAAATGTCGATTCTTGGCGTGAATTGCCGGGACAGAAAAGTGTGTCACAGGGGAAAGGAAAGTGCTGGGACCAAGTGCCCTTGTCCGCTTAACGGCTGCAGGACCTAAGCAGAGTATCAGAGTTGGAAGAGATCTTGTGGGTCATCTAGTCCAACCCCCTGCTCAAGCAGGAGACCCTGGCCCAGGGGTGAAATCCAGCAGGTTCTGACAGGTTCGGGAGAACCCGTAGCGGAAATTTTAAGCAGTTCGGAGAACCGGTAGCGGAAATTTTGAGTAGTTCGGAGAACCGGCAAATACCACCTCTGGCTGGCCCCAGAGTGGGGTGGGAATGGGGATTTTGAAGTATCCTTCCCCTGCCACACCCAACAAGCCACGCCCACCAAGCCATGCCCACAGAACTGGTAGTAAAAAAATTTGGATTTCACTACTGCCCTAGCCCAGGAATCAGCAATCTGCAGCTCTGGAGCCGCATGTGGCTCTTTCATCCCTCTGCTGCGGCTCCCTGTTGCCGGTCGGCTTCACAATTGATAGGGCTTTTGGTTAGGACAGGTAGAGGAAAAAGGACGCCACGCTAGGAGGAGACTCTATGGTGGGGGAACTGGACTTCCGGTCGGCTCCAGAATTGAACGGGGGCTTCCGGTTAGGACCTTTGTGGCTCTTTGAGTGTTTAAGGTTGCCGACCCCTGCCCTAGCCTGTACCATTTCTGACAGATGGCAGTCCAGTCCCTTCTTGAAAGCCTCCAGTGATGAAGCACCCACAACTTCTGGAGGCCAACCGTTCCATGGTTGATGGTCAGAAAATTTCTCCTTATTTCTAGGTTGAGTCTCTTCTTGAAGAGTTTCCATCCATTGTTCCTTGTCTGGCCTTTGAAGACCCCTCTTCTTCGTGGCAGCCCCTCAAATATTGGAAGGCTGCTATCATGTCACCCCTGGTCCTTCTTTCCGTCGAATTAGACGTACCTAGTTCCCTCAGCCATTCATCTTATGGTTTAACTTTTAGCACCCGAAGAATCTTTCAAAGAACATAGAAGTATAGATGGGACCTTTGGAGCAGTGGTGAAATCCAATTTTTTTGGATTTCGGTTCTGTGGGCATGGCTTGGTGGGCGTGGCAGGGGAAGGATACTGCAAAAATCTCCATTCCCACCCCACTCTATGGGAGGGATACTGCAAAATCTCCATTCCCATCCCATTCCAGGGGAAGGATACTGCAAAATCCCCATTCCCACCCCACTCCAGGGGAAGGATACTGCAAAAATCTCCATTCCCACCCCACTCCATGGGAGGGATACTGCAAAATCTCCATTCCCATCCCATTCCAGGGGAAGGATACGGCAAAATCTCCATTCCCTCCCCACTCCAGGGGAAGGATACTGCAAAATCTCCATTCCCATCCCATTCCAGGGGAAGGATACTGCAAAATCCCCATTCCCACCCCACTCCAGGGGAAGGATACTGCAAAATCTCCATTCCCTCTCCACTCCAGGGGAAGGATACTGCAAAATCCCCATTCCCTCCCCACTCCTGGGGGGGGAGGATATTGCAAAATCTCCATTCCCACCCCACTCTGGGGCCAGCCAGAGGTGGTATTATTTGCCGGTTCTTCCGAACTACTCAAAATTTCCGCTACCGGTTCTGCAGAACCTGACAGAACCTGCTGGATTTCACCCCTGCTTTGGAGGTCTTCTCGTCTGCGCAAGCAGGAGACCCTATACCATTCCAGACAAATGGTTATCCAACCTCTTCTTTAAAATTTCCAGTGTTGGAGCATTCACAACTTCTGAAGGCAAGTTGTTCAACTGATCAATTGTTCTCACTGTCAGGAAATTTCTCCTTAGTTCTAGGTTGCTTCTCTCCTTGATTAGTTTCCATCCGTTGCTTCTTGTCCTGCTCTCAGGTGCTTTGGAGAATAGCTTGGCTCCCTCTTCTTTGTGGCAACCCCTGAGATATTGGAAGACTGCTATCATATCTCCCCTAGTCCTCCTTTTCATTAAACTGGACATACCCAATCCTTGCAACCGTTCTTCATATGTTTTGGCCTCCAGTCTCCTCATTGTCTTCGTTGCTCTTCTCTGCACTCTTTCTAGAGTCTCCACATCTTTTTTTACCGCGTGGTGACCAAACGTTTCTCACCTTTGAAGTTCCTCATACTGAAGAAGGGTGCGATTCGAAGTGGTTCTCCTAAAGGTAGCCCTCGACTTATCGGCTGTTCATTTAGTGACTGTTCGAAGTTAGAACAGCACTGAAGAAAAGTGATGTATGACTGGGTTTGGCGCTTCGGACCGTGGTCATGTGATTCCCCGTAGTCACATGATCGAAATTTGGGGGCTTGTGATCGGTCACCATTTATAACCTTCCCAACAGGCTCCCAATGAACCGAGTCAATGGGGGAAAGCCAGATTCGCTTAAGAACCGCAGTGCTTCATTGAACAACTGTGTTAAAAAGGTCGTACAATAGGGCTCAACCCTCTTAGCGACTGTCTTGCTTAGCCACAGACAATTTGGGGTTCCATTGTGTTCGTAAGTCGAGGACTTAGAATGAGCTTGTTTTATGTCATGTTAGAGGCGGCTTCCTTTGAATCAGGGAACTCTAAACCTTTTGCGATCACACCAGAGGTGGGTTTCAGCAGGTTCTGACCAGTTCTGGAGAACCGGTAGCGGAAATTTTGAGTAGTTCGGAGAACCGGTAGTAAAAATTATGACTGGCCCCGCCCCCATCTATTCTCTGCCTCCCGAGTCCCAGCTGATCGGGAGGAAATGGGGATTTTGCAGTAACCTTCCCCTGCCACGCCCACCAAGCCACGCCCACCAAGCCACGCCCACAGAACCAGTAGTAAAACATTTTGAAACCCAGCACTGGATCATACTTCGTTTAGGTGTTGCCTTAATGCGCACCTTCTCCTCTGCAAATCCCAAACACCACAAGGAACCCAAAAAAAAAACAATGAAAACACGACAATGGAGCTTTGAGGACAGTGAATTGGTAACTAAAATGTTCTTCACACCAATTCTGGACTCTCTCTGGGCTTCCCCCCCAAAAATGTGTCTCATAATTGGGGGGTCCCTGCTTTAGGCAAATGTCTACGGAGATCCTCGGTCACCCAGATCATGGTTGTCCCAAAAAGGTGCTTTTTCAAGAGGCAACTGGCCTTCCTTTGTTTTTCCTTGAAGGCCTTTCGCTTCTCATCCAAGAAGCATCTTCCACTCTATCTGGATGGTGGAGAAGTTCCTGAGGTTGGCTGAGGGAATTCTGGGAGTTGAAGTCCACCTATCTTAAATGTCTGTGGAGATTCTCCGTCATCCAGGTCATGGTTGTCCCAAAGGTGCTTTTTCAGGAGGCAACTGGACTTTCTTGGTTTTTCTTTGAAGATGTTTCACTTCTCATCCAAGAAGCTTCTTCAGTTCTGACCGAAGGATGCAGAATGGAAGGATTGGGAGGAACCTCCAAGTGGCCTCAATGACTCTCGGAAAGTGTCCTAAGGACCCAGGTGACCTCAAGGAACATAAATCCTTCCATCTTCCACCATGTTCCTTGCAGTCATCTTTACCGCTGGTCTCTTGGAGTTCATCTGAATCCTTGAATTTCTCCATCCTTCAGTCAGAACTGAAGAAGCTTCTTGGATGAGAAGCGAAACCTCTTCAAGGGGAAAAAAAAAAGGAAGGCCAGTTGCCTCTTTGAAAAAGCACCTTTGGGACCCGCGATCGGCACATTTTGTGTGTGTGTGAAACTGTAAAGTTGCCTAGCGTTTTAAAAAGTGTGGTTGTGGTACAAGCGTTGTGTGTGGTACAGCGGGAACTGGACTGAGCTGGATCGTGGGAAGACTTTGCGTTGAAATTCCCTTTTCCGCCTGACGTTTTTACTCGACAAATTACTACCTCTTTGTCTAGCCTACCTCACCAGGTTGTTGGGAAGATTTTTTTAAAAAAAATGTGGGCTCTCAATATAACAACTCCTTTGTTGTGGCATAAACCGTGGTCAGCTTGCTTTGACGCTGGGCGTAACAGGCATTTAACCTAATCTTGGTTGTTTTCGCGCTGACGTCTCCCAAAATTAAAATGGTTCCTCCAAATAAAACTGTCTATAAATCTCCCCTTTACAGTGTATAATGGTGTAACTGGTGTTTTAGGGTTGGGAGCAGCTGTGTTTGACCGTCCTAAATGTTTATTTTTCTCTCTCCGTGATTCCTACCGGGCGTTCTAGAGAGTTTGCAACCTTCAAGTCAGGAGGAAAAATGGTAAATGATTACCTCAGAGCCTATATTTGTACTACGGGAAAGGGAGAAAGGAAGAAACTCAGAGCCTTTATCGTTTTTTTTGCTGGCGTACTTAGTAGGGCTCCTGAGCCTGAAATGTTTGTTTGGGTTTTTTTTGAAAAGAAGGCGTAGCTTTCTGGAAACGAACAAAGAAGTTGAAATTCCTGCATGGGTGGTTAAAATGTGGAAGATCAAAAGGTGTTCTGGGGTGATGCCGAGAACCCGACCTACGTTTGAAGGAACATTGACTGCTTGATGTTAGGTGTCCCATGTTATCTTTTTGCAAACTGCTGGGTTGCTTGAGGAGAAGCTCAGGGCAGGCCGGAAAACCCTTCGACATAAAAGTTGTTTTTATTTTTATTTTTATTATTTTATTTATTTATTTATTTATTTTACAGAATTTTAATGCCGCCCTTCTCCTGAAGGACTCAGGGCGGCGAACACAGATTAAAAACATACAATAATAAAAACCCACTAAAACCAGATTAAAATAATAAATAATAAAAACCTGAGGATCAGAATCAGCCCATTCATTGGAATAACCAAGTCTTCAGGCCTCAACGGAAGGAGCGGAGATCCGGGGCTGTCCGGAGCTCGGTGGGTAGTTCGTTCCAGAGGGTAGGGGTGCCCACGGAGAACGCCCTCCCCCTGGGCATTGCCAGATGGCATTGCCTGATCGACGGTACCCTGAGGAGAGCTATTTTATTTTATTTATTTTATTTTATTTCATTATTTTATTTTATTTTACTTTATTTATTTTATTATTTTATTTCATTATTTTATTTTATTTCATTATTTTATTTTATTTTACTTTAATTTTTATTATTTTATTTCATTATTTTATTTCATTATTTTATTTCATTATTTAATTTAATTTTTATTTTATTACTTTATTTTATTATTTTATTTATTTTATTTTATTTTATTTTTATTTTATCTTATTATTTTATTTCATTATTTTATTTCATTATTTCATTTAATTTTTTATTTTATTTTATTTTATTACTTTATTTTCTTATTTTATTTAATTTAATTTATTTTATTTTATTTCATTATTTTATTTATCTTATTATTTTATTTCATTATTTTATTTAATTTATTTTATCTTATTATTTTATTTCATTATTTTATTTCATTATTTTATTTTATTATTTTATTTTATTTTATTTTTATTTTATTCTAATGTGTTCATTTCGTTTCATATTATATTATATTGAATAGAATAAAATAGAATAACAGAGTTAGGAGGGGCCTTGGAGGTCTTCTAGTCCAACCCCCTGCCCAGACAGGAAACCCTACATCACTTCAGGCAAATGGTTGTCCAACATCTTCTTTAAAATTTCCAGTGTATTTCCAGTGTATTGTATTGTATTGTATTGTATTGTATTGTATTGTATTGTATTGTATTGTATTGTATTGTATTGTATTGTATTGTATTGAATCGAATCGAATCGAATCGAATCGAATCATATAGTATCATATCGTATCGAATCGTATTGTATCATATCGTATTGTATTGTATTGTATTACATTATATTATGTGTCATAATATCTTAACAAACATCTCACTTAATGCCAGAAATGTTGGGCTCAATTGAGGTCATAAGTCGGGGATTACCTGTATAGAGGGAAAGTATAGGGTTTCCTGCCTGAGCAGGGGGTTGGACAAGAAGACCTCCAAGTTCCCTTCCAACTCTGTTATTCTGTTATCCTCTATCTAATTCCGAATGAACTCTGACTTAGCATCTCATCCACACAACAACACCCTTGTGACGTCCTGGGATGCTTAGCGTGGATTTAGCATGCTAAGTACGGCGTTTTCATGGAAACAAGATGCTAATTCACTGGCTCCCTTCCATCCTTCTTTCCCTGAAGTGGAAAAGTTGGGTTTCAACTATATTAAAGTCAAAACAAAGGATCCGATATGGAGCTCAATGTTGTGGAATCAAATTGTTGCCTCCGAAACACGTAAAATCTTTTTACGTGGTCGATTCACTACGTTGCTTTCACGGGAAGGCAGGAGAATGCACCAGGAGTCCTCTTAACAACCACAATTGAGTCCACCATTTCTGTTGTTAAACGAGACAACTGTTAAGGGATTTTTTTTTTTTTAATTTGATTTATATGCCTCCCTTCTCCGGAGACTCAGAGCAGTTTACAGTGCGTTAAGCAATAGCCTTCATACTTTTGTATATTTTATACAAAGTCAGTTTATTGCCCCCACAAACTGGGTCCTCAATTTACCTACCTTAGAAAGGATGGAAGGCTGAGTCAACCTTGAGCCTTGGCGAGATTCGATCTTACTTTTAATTGCAGACAGCTGGTGTTAAATTACAGTGCTTAGTCTGCAGAGCTATCCAGGGTCCTTTTGCCTCATTTTACGGCCTTTTCGGCCACAGTTGTTTTGTTACTAAGTGAATCTGGCTTTCCCGTTCACTTAGCTTGTTGGAAGGTCGCAAAAGGGGATCATGTGATCCCGGGCACACTGCCACCGTCATAAATATGAGTCTGTTGCCAAGCTTTTAACTTACGTGACCATGGGGATGCCGCAATGGTCATAAGTGTGAAAAACAGCGGTCCGTCTCACTTTTTTCAGTGCCGTTGTCACTTTAAATGGACGCTAAATGAACTGTTATCCCAGCTGCTGTGGCCTAGAGGTGGAGCTCTTGTCTCCCAATCAAGAGGTTGTGAGTTCGATCCTAGGTAGAGGCAGATGTATCTCCTTGCTTGGGCAGGGGGTTGGACTAGATGACCTGCAAACGTCCATCCTTCCAACTCTGTTAATCTGTTGGAAGTCGGGGACTGCCTGTTTTGGAAAGTCAGTGAGCATAATTGGGGGGGGGGGGGGAATGATATTCACAGTATGAAATGAGAGGTGAGGTTTTCAGGAGGAGACAATTTATCCGTAATTAATGGATATTTAATTCATACGTAATTAATGGATTTCCAAAATGTATTTCCTAGTAAGATACAGTAGTGGCCAAAATTGTGGAAACTTTTTGGGAAAAGTGTATTTTCTAAAAGAGTGACAGGGAGCCGCAGTAGAGGGGTGAAAGAGCCACATGCGGCTCCAGAGCCGCAGGTTGCTGACCCCTGCACTGCAGTGATTCACTCCACAAAAGTGGCGAGAAAAGTCACGTAAAATGGAGGCAAAACTCATTTTTAACCAATGGTCCCGCTTAGCAACAGAAATTTTGGGCTCCATTGTGGTCGTTAGTTGAGGACTGCCTGTGTTTTTCAGCATCCGACACGCGTCGTGCTGTAAAGAAATCTGCTACAGATCATATTGTGAAATATGCAAATGACATAGCAGTAGTAGGTCTTATCCTGGACGACAGTGAAGATGCTTATAGGGAAGAGTTTAAGGCTCTGGTGGACTGATATAATAAAAATAACTTGGTTCTAAATGTTAATAAAACAAAGGGGATCATCGTAGATTTTAGAAAGAGCCGGCACAGTCATACTCCACTCAGTAGCAAGGATGCAGCTGTAGAGGTGGTAAGTAGTATTAAGTATCTGGGGGTTCAGTTAATTAACAATCTGACTTGCTCTCTTCATGAGTCATCCTTGGTGAAGCATGCAAACCAGCGTCTGCATTTCCTGCGTCGGATGAGGAGAGCACCTCTTTCTCCTTCTGTCCTGGCCACTTTTTACAGAATTTACACAATTGAGAACCTTTTAACAAACTGCATCCCTGTTTGGTTTGGTGGCCGCAGTGCCTCAGATAGAAAGTCCATACAGAGAGTGGTGAGGACAGCGGAGAGCATTCTAGGAAGCTTGCTTCCCATTGTTCGGGATACTGCTTATAAGCGCTGTGTGCTTAGAGCTCGAAGCATCGTTAGAGACCTCACACACCCACTTTACGGTCTGTTTCTGTTGCTCCCCTCTGGGAGGAGGTTTTCGAAGTATTTCTAGCAGGAACTCCAGATTCTGTAACAGCTTTGTTCCGTAGGCCGTCCGTCTGGTAAAGTCGCAAGATTTGTTTCTCTCGCCATGTACATGTACACATCCGAACAAGACTGTGTTGTTTCTCTGTGTCGTATCATATGTGTGGGTATATGCATAATTTTGTATGTATGTATTTATTATTTATTTATTTATTTTGACATGTTTATGCAGCGTATAGTGGAGGTGGTGACCTTTTGAGAGCTGTATGTAACAAAATTTCATTTTAATGTATGCTGATTAATATACACTCAAAGTGCCAATTAAGTTATTCTAAGTCTCAAGAACGGTAAGGCAGTCTGGACCCTCTCCAAAATTTTGATAGCAAGTAAGAAATGTAAGTAAGTAAAAATAGAAATAAAATAAGTAAAATAAAATAAGTAAAAATAAAAAGTAAGTAAGTAAATAATAAAAGTAAGAAGTGTAAGAAAGAGAAGGGACGTAGTGGCTCAGTGGCTAAGACGCTGAGCTTGTCAATCAAAAGGTCGGCTGTTCAGCGGTTCGAATCCCTAGTGCCGCGTAACAGGGTGAGCTCACGTTACTTGTCCCAGCTTCTGCCAACCTAGCAGTTCGAAAGCACATTAAAAAAATGCAAGTAGAAAAATAGGCACCACCTTTGGTGGGAAGGTAACAGCGTCCCGTGTGCCTTTGGCGTTGAGTCATGCCGGCCACAGGACCATGGAGATGTCTTCGGACAGCGCTGGCTCTTCGGCTTTGAAACGGAGATGAACACCGCCTCCTAGAGTCGGGAACGACTAGCACGTATGTGCGAGGGGAACCTTTACCTTAAGAAATGTCGAAGGGCTGGAAGGGAAAGTCTATGGAAGAACATCTGCAAAATAGAGATCATCTGACAAATTGCATTTCTTTTTCTTTCTTTTTAATTTTGATTTGGAGGTGGATGAAATGAAATTTAATTGTTGCCTGCTTTAACCACCTGGTTGTGTGTCGGGAACGCCTCTCCCACAAAAGGCAGGTACAGTACTTAACTCGTCCGTTCTAAATCCCTACAGAAATCACAATTTAATTAAGCCAACCAAGAGCTCAGAAAACTCCATTGCAACCTCAGAGTTATTTTTTTTTTCTGGCACTTTCTAAGCCAGATTGAAAAGTTGTCAGGGTGAGGGACTTTGCAGAAGGGCTGTTGTGATCCGCCAGCAGCCTGCGGAGCTGGCAGTGGAGTCAGACAGTGAGGAGGCTGGGGAGGAACATGGGCCAGTCCTGGAGTCTGGGGAAGGTTCGCACGAGGGCTCTGCATTGGAGGCAGAGATGGGGCCAGGGCCATCTGGGAGTTATGCGCGGAGTCTCCAGAATCGGACAGCAGAGAGGCAGAGGAACAGGAGGAGCCTGTTCCTAGTGCGCACATGTGCAGAACTGCCAGAAGGCAAGAACAGTTCAAACTAAAAGTATGACTCAGGAGTAAGGCCTGGAGATGATTGGCCCCTCCCATAAGACTTAAAAGAGGAGCAAAGGCACGTGGGCCCTTTGCAGGAAAGCAATGTTGTTAATTCTGTTCCCAGTTGGCATCTCTGTTTGATTCTGGACTCCGTGTTGCTTTGCCAAGTAGATCTTTGGCAGAGTGTCAAGGGAGATAAAGGTTGGTGATTATCCGGAAGTACTTCTCCCGAAGGATTTTTTGCAACTAATTGGGACTCAGCTGTGAATGAACGTAATTCACTGCTGTTGCAATAAAAGAAGTTTTTGGAACTACTCATGTGCTTTAATGACTCAGGAAGCCTAGGTCACAACAAGGGCATGCAAAATTTCCATATCTAAAAGTAAAATCCTCGACTTACCACATTTCATTTAGTGACCGTTTTGAAGTTACGACGGCACTGAAAAAGCAACTTATGACCGTTTTTGAACACTCATGATCGTTGCACTTTCCCCGTGGTGACGGGGAAGTGGTGGCAACTGACTCGTATTTATGACGGTTGCAGTATCCTGGGGTCACAGGATCCCCTTTTGTGATCTTCTGACAAGCCAGGTCAACAGGGAAGCCCGATTCATTTAATAACTATGTCACTAAGTGAACAACTGCAATGGTTCACTTAACAACTGCAGCCTGAAAAGTCGTCAAATGAGAGAAAGATTCACTTAACAAGTGTTTCGCTTAGCAACAAACATTTTGGGTTCCATTGTGGTTGTAAGCCAATGGACTATTTGAATTGCTGGCTATGATGTGGGTATGATTTTCAGAAATGAAACTCCATTCGTGGAATTTATTTTAACTCCATTTTCTTCCTTTCAGCCAAATCTGGAACAATCCAGAGGCTGAAACAAAAGAATTGTTTTGTGAACCCCACAGTAAATTGCAAACCCAGGTTTCAAACGGTGTATAAAAACCAATCAAAATTTCAATATCTCCTGCATTAAAGAATTGGAAATAGAAATAGAATTCTTTATTGGCCAAGTGTGATTGGACACACAAGGAATTTGTCTTTGGTGCATATGCTCTCAGTGTACATAAGGAGAATAAAATACATTCGTCAAGAATAAAAATATACAACACTTAGTGATAGACAAGGTTACTCATAAGCTATCAAATCGTACTAGGAAATAAATAAAAACAATATAAATTGAAAGATACAAGCAACATGGTTATAGTAATAAGTGGGAAGAGATAGGAAATAAATGTTGCAAACAGTTTGCTCTGGGGTGAAATCCAGCAGATTCTGTCAGGTTCTGCAGAACTGGTAGCGGAAATTTTGAGTAGTTCGGAGAACCGGCAAACGTCACCTCTGACAGGAGTGGGGAAGGAATGGGAATTTTGCAGTATCCTTCCCTTGCCACGCCTACCAAGCAACACCACGCCCACCAAGCCACGCCCACAGAACCGGTAGTAAAAAAAAATGGATTTCACCACTGATTCCACCACTGTTCCCAACTATTTCCTCCAGCCTCAGTTCCCTCCTCCAAGGAGGGCTAATCCGTTGACCATACTTTAAACAAGTACGGTCTTATCATCTGATAGTTTCTATTTTTGGTTTCCTTTGCTCGGGGCTGGGCGCGTGGAAAAACCAATATTTGCTGACACGCTTCTATTCTTCCTTTGTGTCTCCGTTTTCCCCTTGACTTTAGTTACTATCTTCTTGTGAGGTTTACCCTTCAATTGTCTATAAACGGTTTGCTATAAACGTCGGGTTTTTAAAATATTTTTTCAAAGTCCACAATATCTGAGGTGCGTTTCGTGGCAACAACTTAAGAGTTGAAATGAACGGAAAATGAGGCGATTTAGATGCAATGCAAATTCTTTGGGGATTATCCCTGAATGTATGTACAATTCCAACAGACATATCTTATTGTTTTGCGAACTCTTGCAAAAGGTAGCCGAATCTTAAGTAGTAAAACTCAGCAGGTATCCAGTTTTTAACATGGACTATGCACAACTCTTGTTTTATATATACATATATGTGTGTGTGTGTGTGTGTGTGTGTGTGTGTGTGTGTGTGTGTGTGTGTAGTTAATATTTCGGGTTTCTTCCCGTGTAATTGTATTTCGACACGTTGCTTTAAGAAAAACTTTTAAAGTCACTGGTAGGATTTTAGCTGAGGTTTTAAGAGACCTTGCAGAGTGCTCTGTAAGGATTTTTAGAAGATTTTAAGCTGGGATTTTAACCAGGATTTTAAATATTTTAACCAACTTATTTATAATGACGCGGGAAAACACCCAAGATTTTAATTTTTTTGCCTATGCACACCCGCGAATATATATATATATATATGTTTTTATTTATTTTTTTAAATATAAACATTCCATCTTCTCTATACAGTGTGCTGTTTGGGTAATATCTCTTGCAATAACCATCAGAATTTACAACATCCTTCACTACATTGATGTTAATTCTCTAAACTTACTTTTTTTTTTCATTTCATTTTATTTGATTTATATACCGCCCTACTCCCGAAGGACTCAGGGCGGTGAACAGGCACAAGCTAAAACACACAGAATACAAAAATTTAAGAGCAGAAGTAAAATCGAATTAAATCAATTTAGCCCAAGACAAATTTAAAACCCCAGGTTAAGAACAAATTAAAATTTACATTAAAATTTACATTAAAAAGAGAATGGAAGAGGTTAGGCCAGACCAGCCTGGTGAAATAAAAAGGTTTTGAGAGCACGGCGGAAGGTGCGTAGATCCGGGATCCTCCGTATCTCTGGGGGGAGCTCGTTCCAGATAGTAGGTGCCCCCACAGAGAAGGCCCTCCCCCTGAGGGCTGCCAGTCGACATTGTTTGGCCGACAGCACCCGGAGGAGTCCCTCTCTGTGAGAGCGTACCGGCCGGTGGGAGGCTGTTTACTATAATATACAATTATAGTATATTAAACAATTGAGCATAGTAAATCTATCCGTTTTCCCCTCTTAACGTATCTTCTAATAAGAATATAATAAGCATAATAAGCATAATACGAACAATGATCATATTGTTTACATCTCTATCTTAACATATTTTCTACTCTCCTTTAATCTCCTCCTTTATTTCCATCTTCCATTTTTATTCTCTAACCATTGATAAAATAATTCCCACATCAACTCTTGTTTTATATTGAGTATTGACTGGCAGCTAATTGTTTGAATGTCTGCTAGGGAGGGAGGCATGATAGCGGAGTTGCAATATCTCAGGGGCTGCCACAAAGAAGAGGGGGTCAGTCTATTCTCCAAAGCACCTGAGGGCAGGACAAGAAGCGACGGATGGAAACTAATCAAGGAGAGAAGCAACTTAGCACTAAGGCCATGATGGCAAACCTGTGGCATGCATAGCCATATCAGTGGGCATGCCAGTTCAGCTGTGGCACATATGCGCACGCCGGCCAACTGATTTTAGGGCCTTCTGGGCCTACCAGAAGTAGAGAAACAGTCTGTTTCCTGCCTCCGGAGGGCCGGGGGGGGGGGAGGCCTGTTTTTCTTTCTCACCTGGCTCCAGATCCTTTCTATGCATCTGGGGAGGGCGAAAACAGCCTCCCCCACCCCCCTCGGAGGCCCTCCGGAGGCCTGAAACGGCCCATTTCCCAACTCCGGTTGGAAAGGAAGTGACGTTTTTTGCTGTCCCCAGCCTCTAGAGACTTCTAGAGAGCGGGTGGGAGGGGGGGTTGCACGCGCAGGCGCAGGGCGGGGCGCATAGAATTATGGATGTGGGCACGTGCATGCACAAACCTCCCTCGCCTCCCCCCCTTCCTGGCACGCGATGGCAAAAAGGTTAGCCATCACTGTTCTATGTTCTATGAATGCATCCGTTGGATTTTTCCCACAAGGCCTGTGGCGGATGTAGTGGCTCGGTGTGATGTGTTCGATTGATATATTTATTCCTAGTTAGGTTTAAGACTTTGGATTTAGACAACTAACACTTTCGATTCAGACAACAAACTATATGAAGGACGGCTGCAGATTTTGGGTCTGGCTAGTCTAAAGAAAAGAAGACTTAGGGGTGACGTGATAGCAGTATTTCAGTATTTGAGGGGCTGCCACAAAGAAGAGGGGGGGTCAAATTATTCTCCAAAGCACCAGAGGGCAGGAGAAGAAACAATGGTTGGAAATTAATCAAGGAGGAGAAGCAACCTGGAATTAAGGAGAAACGTCCTAACAGTGTGAATAATTAACCAGTGGAACAGCTTGCCACCAGAAATTGTGGGCGCTCCATTACTGGAGGTTTTTAAGGAGAAACTGGACAGTTACTTGTCTGAGATGGTATAGGTTCTCCTGCTTGAGCAGGGGCTGGATGAGATGACCTCAGGATTCCTTCCAGCTCTATTCCATTCCATTCCATTCCATTCCATTCCATTCCATTCCATTCCATTCCATTCTATTCTATTCTATTCTATTCAACTCTATTCAAGTCTAATTCACTGTATTGTATTGTATTGTATTGTATTGTATTGTATTGTATTGTATTGTATTGTATTGTATTGCATTGCATTGCATTGCATTGCATTGTATTGTATTCCATCCTAGTCTAGTCTAGTCTAGTCTAGTCTAGTCTAATTTCTTATTCTATTCTATTCAATTCTATTCAAGTCTAATTCATTCTATTCTATTCTATTCTATTCTATTCTATTCTATTCTATTCTATTCTATTCTATTCTATTCTATTCTTCCCTTCCCTTCCCTTCCCTTCCCTTCCCTTCTGTTCTACTCTACTCTACTCTACTCTACTCTACTCTACTCTACTCTACTCTACTCTACTCTACTCTACTCTACTCAGTTCTATTCTATTCTATTCTATTCTATTCTATTCTATTCTATTCTATTCTATTCTATTCTATTCTATTCTATTCTATTCTATTCTATTCTATTCTATTCTATTCCATTCCATTCTTCCCTTCCCTCCCCTTCCATTCTACTCTACTCTACTCTACTCTACTCTACTCTACTCTACTCTACTCTACTCTACTCTACTCAGTTCTGTTCTATTGTATTGTATTGTATTGTATTCTATTGTATTCTATTCTATTCTATTCTATTCTATTCTATTCTATTCTATTCTATTCTATTCCATTCCATTCCATTCCATTCCATTCCATTCCAATATTATTCTATTCTATTCTATTCTATTCTATTCTATTCTATTCTATTCCATTCCATTCCATTCCATTCCAATATTATTCTCTTCTCTTCTCTTCTCTTCTCTTCTCTTCTCTTCTCTTCTCTTCTCTTCTCTTCTCGTCTAGTCTAGTCTAGTCTATTCCATTCCAATATTATTCTATTCTATTCTATTCTATTCTATTCTATTCTATTCTATTCTATTCTATTCTATTCTATTCTATTCTATTCTATTCTATTCTATTCTATTCTTCCCTTCCCTTCCCTTCCGTTCCACTCTACTCTACTCTACTCTACTCTTCTCTACTCTACTCTACTCTACTCTACTCTACTCTACTCTACTCTACTCTATTCTATTCTATTCTATTCTATTCTATTCTATTCTATTCTATTCTTCCCTTCCCTTCCCTTCCCTTCCCTTCCCTTCCGTTCCACTCTACTCTACTCTACTCTACTCTACTCTACTCTACTCTACTCTACTCTACTCTATTCTATTCTTCCCTTCCCTTTCCTTCCGTTCCACTCTACTCTACTCTACTCTACTCTACTCTACTCAGTTCTATTCTATTCTATTCTATTCTATTCTATTCTATTCTATTCTATTCTATTCTATTCTATTCTATTCTATTCTATTCTATTCTATTCTATTCTATTCTATTCTAAACTATGGATTTCATTCAAGCCAAATAATTGAACATAATTGAATGTAGTGTGCTGTGTATTATGAAAAGCTGCTTTGGGTCAGGATGATGGAAGATAATGACCCTCAACCTTCCAATTTAAAGCGTTGATTGACGTTGTGATGTTATGACACGTCTTTTATCCTAAGGCCCCTTCCCTCTCACCTGGTCTCCGCTGGTTTCTGTACCTTAAAGCATCCAAGGCGCCGATAAAAATTCTTGAGCTAAACATGTTTCTTAATGACCTTGTAGGATGCTCATAACTTGACGAAATAAATAAAGGATGCCTGGGGCCAGAAAATGATACCAGGTGTGCTTTAATTGGCCAAGAAGATATGCATTTCATAAGAAATAAAAATAATAATAATACTAAGTTAGGTTTAACTGGTCCATTGAACTTTGACACTTGAGGAGCAGGATTATATTATATACCCAGGCATGCTTTGACTGGCTCACAAATATTTGTACAAGTAGTCCTTTGTTGTTGTTGTTGTTGTTGTTAGTTGCGAAGTTGTGTCCGACCCATTGCAACCCCATGGACAAGGTTCCTCCAGGCCTTCCTGTCCTCTATCATCCCCCGGAGACCATTTAATCTCAGACCAACTGCTTCAGTGACTCCATCCAGCCACCTCGTTCTCTGCCGTCCCCTTCTTCTTTTGCCCTCCATCGTTCCCAGCATTAGGCTCTTCTCCAGGGAGTCCTTCCTTCTCATTAGATGGCCAAAGTATTTGAGTTTCCTCTTCAGGATCTGGCCTTCTAAAGAGCAGTCAGGGTTGATCTCCTCTAGGACTGACCGGTTTGTTCGCCTTGCAGTCCAAGGGACTCGCAGGAGTCTTCTCCAGCACCATAGTTCAAAGGCCTCAATTCTTTGGCCTTCTCAGCCTTTCTTATGGTCCAACTTTCACAGCCAGACATTGCAACTGGGAATATCATAGCCTTGACTATACATCGATAATAAGTCCTTCCCCAAAAATAAACCGTCCCTGAAAATTGCCCCTCCCCCAAAAAAATATTTAAATCCATGCAAGCCGGTCCCCGCCATTTCCTCTGGTTAGAGTTAGAGCTGGAAATCAGGTAAGACGGCAAGAGGAGCCCCGTCTTCCTCCACGCGCCCCAAAATAATAAGACCTCCCCGAAAATAAGGCCAAGCACTTATTTCAGGGGTTCAAAAAAATATAAGACAAGGTCTTTCGGGAAAACACGGTATTAGTGTTCTTTAATAATTAACGTATTTTGACAGCTCTAGTACGATATTGCTTTTACCTCTCTCCGTGCCTCCTTCATTTACGCGGTGTGTAAGTCTGGAGCAAGCGGCAAACTTCTCAACCGGGGAAATATTGTAGAGCTATTCCTGTTTCCATGGTGCTACCTAAACTCTGAATAAATATGTTTGTCCAGCTTGCTGAAGAAGGAGAGGGGCAGCCATCAGAGAACTAAAGGTCGTATTTTTGAGGCTGCCAATGGCAGGGTTATAACTCCAAATAAACACAACTATCCAGCATTATCTCTTTTCTTTTATTGTCTTGGGTAGTTGCAATTTCATTTAAAAAAAAAAAACAATTCTGTAGCAGGGATGGTCCAACCTTGGCAACTTTAAAGACTTGTGCACTTCAACTCCCAGAATTCCCCAGCCAGCCATGCTGGGGAATTCTGGGAGTTGAAGTCCACAAGTCTTTAAAGTTGCCAAGGTTGGACCATCCCTGCTCTGACAGTATTTAAGGCTTTCAAAAAGACAAGGACAAATACCTAGATGGGTTTGTGTAGCAGGCAGGAAAGATGAACTTAGCAATAACATGCGAGGAAGGACACCGGCCAGCCAGAAGTGACTTTGCACGATGGTGTAGGCAGAAGTGGAGGAACTTGTACGTTGGTTCATGTGACACGCTCAACTTTACAAATGAATGAATCCTCCTCCTCTTCCTTCTCCTTTTCCTTCTCCTTCTCCTTCTCCTCCTTCTCCTCCTCCTCCTCCTCCTTCTCCTTCTCCTCCTCCTCTTCCTCTTCTTCTCCTCCTCCTCTTCCTCTTCTTCTCCTTCTCCTTCTCCTTCTCCTCCTCTTCCTCCTTATTCTCCTTCTCCTCTTCTCCTCCTCCTCCTCTTCTCCTTCTCCTCCTCCTCTTCCTCCTCCTCCTTCTCCTCCTCCTCTCCTCCTTTTTCTCCTCTTCCCCTTCCTCTTCTCCTCCTCTTCTTCTCCTTCTCCTTCTCTTCCTCCTTCTTTTCCTTCTCCTCCTCCTCCTCCTTCTTCTCCTTCTCCTCTCCTCCTCCTCCTCTTCCTCTTCTTCTCCTTCTCCTCTTCCTCCTCCTTCTTCTCCTCCTCCTCCTCCTTCTTTTTCTCCTCCTCCTCCTTTTTCTTCTCCTCCTCCTCGTCCTCCTCTTTCTCCTCCTCCTCCTCCTCTCCTCCTCCTCCTCCTCATCCCCTTCCTCTTCTCCTCCTTCTTCTCCTTCTCCTTCTCCTCCTCCTCGTACTCTTCTCCTCCTCCTCCTCCTTCTTTTTCTTCTTCTTCTTCTCCTCCTCCTTCTCCTCTTCTCCCTCCACTCCTCCTCCTCCTCCCCCTTCCCCTTCCTCTCTTCCACTCCGCAAACCTCTTCTAACACTGCTGATGTGACCAAGTTAGCTCATGAAACTTCTGCAAGAAAACACCCAACCTCAGAGAATACCCTATAGAGTTCACCCTGCGCTACAAATATTCTCTTCTACCTGAAGACTTTATTGTTTTTTGTTTGTTTGTTTGTTTGTTTGTTTGTTTATTATTTTGACAGCAAGGGAAATACCACAATTAAAAGCTTCCCATCCTGATTTCCTGGTAAATACATTTAAAAGCAAACCTAACAAACTTCAACAAACACATCCCTTGCTTTGATCGTGTTGAGCAGACTTCAAAAATGAGGTCATGTCAATCCCTTTGGCCCAGAGAGATGAGCCACAGGCTGTTTGCATATTCTGGAGAACATCAGCAGAACATGTGATTATCCCGGTCAAGGTGAAGGAAAAGTGAGAGCATTCCATTTGCATAAATAGGTCCATATTTTCTGTGACATCAATAGAACATAGAATCATAGGACTGGATGGAATCTCAGAAGTCAATCAATCAGAATAGAGCTGGAAGGGATCTTGGAGGTCTTCTGGTCCAGCCCCCTGCTTAAGCAGGAGACCCTAGACCACTGATGGCTAACCTTTTTGCTATCACGTGCCAGGAAGGGGAGGGGGGAGATTCATGAGTGTGCACGTGCCCACAACCATAATTCTATGTGCCCCGCCCTGCGCATGTATGCATGACCCCTGCCCTCCCCACCCCCCGCTCCTGGCACACAATGGCCCGGTAGGCCCGTTTTTCTTTCTCACCTGGCTCCAGATCCTCTCTATGCATCTGGGGAGGGCAAAAACAGCCTTCCCCACCTCCTCGGAGGCCCGAAACGGCCCATTTCCCAACTTCCGGTTGGACAGGAAGTGACATTTTTTGTTGTCCCCACCCTCCAGAGACTCCTAGAGAGGTTGAGCTGGCGTGCCAGGTGACATGGCTCCGCGTGCCACCTGTGGCACGCGTGCTGTAGGTTCGCCATCACGGCCCTAGACCATTTCAGACAAGGGACTGTCCAGTCTCTTCTTAAAAACCTCCACGACTTCTGGAGGCAACTTCTGTTCCACTGATTAATTGTCCTCACTGTTAAGAAGTTTCTCCTTAATTCCAGGTTGCTTCTCTCCTTGTTTACTTTCCATTCGCTGTTTTTTGTCCTGCCGTCTGGTGCTTTGGCAAATAAATTGACCCCCTCTTCTTTGTGGCAGCCCCTCAAATACTGGAAGATTGCTATTACGTTGTCATCCCGTTTCTCCCCCCCCCACCTCCGCCAGTCGTCCTTTTCTCTAGACTAGCCAAACCCAAATCCTGCAGCCGTTCTTCCTATGTTTAGGCCTTTAATCATCTTAGTTGCTCTTCTTTGCACTTTTTCCACAGTCTCAGCATCTTTTTTTGTAATGTGGGGACCAAAACTGGATGCAGTACTCCAGGTGTGGCCTTACCAAGGTTTTAGAAAGCAATACTGATACTAATACGTGATTTTGATGCTATGCCTCTGTTTATACAACCAAGGATTGTATTAGATTTTTTTGGCTGCTGCTGCACACGGCTGACTCATGTTTATGTGATGAACAGATTATCAGAGTTGGAAGGGACCTTGTAGGTCATCTCCCAAGCAGGAGACCCTACACCATTTCTGACAGAGGGCAGTCCAATCTCTTCTTGAAAGCCTCCAGTGATGAAGCTCCCACAACTTCCGAAGCAACTTCTGTTCCATGGGTTGATTGCTCTCATTGTTGGAAAAATTCTCTTTATTTCCAGGTTGAATCTCTCCTTGTTCAGTTTCCATCCATTATTCCTTGTCTGGCCTTCGGGTGCCTTGTAAAATAGCTTGACCCATTCTTCTTCTTTGTGGCAGCCCCTCAAATATTGGAAGTCTGCTATCCTGTCTCCCCTGATCCTTCTCTTCCCTAGACTAGCCATGCCCAGTTCCTGCAACCGTTCTTCATATGTTTTAGCCTCCAGTCCCCTCATCATCCTGGTTGCTTTTCTCTGCACTCTTTCTAGAGTCTCAACATCTATTTTTATAGTGTGGTGACCAAAACTGGATGCAGCATTCTAGGTGTGGCCTTACTAAGGCTTTATAAAGTGGTATTAGTACCTCCCTTGATCTTGATGGGTTAGTTCCTTTTAAATCAGCCTGTTTCCAGAATAAGGGATAGAGCCGTGATGGCGAACCTGTGGCGCAGGTGGCGTACAGAGCCCTCTGTACATGTGTGCGTGCCTCCTGCCAGCCAGCTGATCTTTGGGTCTCTATCCACACTTGTGTGGGGGACGGAGTGCATGTGCAGGGGGCGGGGCACATGTGCGAGGGGTGCTCGCATTGCATTTGGGGGGTTTGCATGCGTGTGCCCTCAGGGCACCCCGTTTTGGGTCCTGAAGGCCTCCGTCAACCTGGAAGCCAAAATGGGGCATGGGGGGCACTGTGCGAGGGCCCCTCCCCCCTCCCCCTGTTTTGGGCCTGGGACCAATCTGGGAGCCAAAGCGGGGCACGGGGGGACCTCGCGCGGCACCCCCGCACCCTGTTTTCGCTTCCAGGTTGGTGCAGGAGGCTTTCCAGGCCCAAAATGGGGCACGGGGGGGGGCGTGGCGCATGCGGGGAGCATGGTACATGCGCGGGGGGGGCTGCTCGCGTTGCATTCTGGGGGTTCGGGCACGCGCATGCACCAAAAAGGTTAACCATCCCTGGGACAGAAGACACTTTCTCATGTAGCCGCTGCTCATTTTTACAATCCGAGTTTGTCCTGATGCGTCATCTTAATGCTTTGTTGTATTGGAGTCATTTTACTCCTGTTTGGGTTGGTAGGTTTGAACAGAGCCTCTATTCTTCTGGGGAGGCCGAGGATGGATGAATTGGCAGGCTGGTCCCAGGCCAAACAATACTAAATCTTTTAAAGGAACAAATGCCTGTTTTAGCCTCCAAGCATTGTTTGACGACAGGACGGTAAATAACGTTAAGATTTTTTTTAAAAAAAAAATCAAACACCTTTCCATTCAAAGGGGAGGTGGAAAAATAAAAGTTTGTTTGTGGCCTCCTCACAATGACACTGCTTTCCTTGTGTGGAAATTGTAGGTTTTTCCTCCAGTCAATAGGACTTTTTTTTTTTAGAGATAGAGCAACTCCTGGCTGCCCTGTGTCAGTACGATCAGATTTACGTTCTTTCTACAAAGCGGTTTAAGTCCCTTAATTATTTTTGCTGGGATGATCGACTCAGGGTGGCTTGAGATACTGCAGTGGAAAAGGATAATTTCAAGGAAAATTCGGGGAAAGTGTCATTTGAGCTTCTTTGCGGGCGTGGAAAATGGTTACTAGGATCTGCTTTAGGAATTGGGCTGTGGAAGCTGAAGACGTTTGTCGGCCCATGTAAAAGGTTAATGAAAACATTGGAGACTCATAGAAGCCGAGATCTGGAAGGGAGTCCAACTAGTCCAACCTTAGGCCTGAAAGCTGATTGAGTGACTTTGGGTCAATCACCCGGAGACAGGGAGTTCTAGTCCAACTTTAGGCCTGAAAGCTGACTGGATGACTTTGGGCCAATCACCACGAGACAGGGAGTTCTAGTCCAACTTTACGCCTGAAAGCTGACTGAGTGACTTTGGGCCAATCACCACGAGACAGGGAGTTCTAGTCCAACTTTAGGCCTGAAAGCTGACTGGAGACAGGGAGTTCTAGTCCAACTTTAGGCCTGAAAGCTGACTGAGTGACTTTGGGCCAATCACCACGAGACAGGGAGTTCTAGTCCAACTTTAGGCCTGAAAGCTGACTGAGTGACTTTGGGCCAATCACCACGAGACAGGGAGTTCTAGTCCAACTTTAGGCCTGAAAGCTGACTGAGTGACTTTGGGCCAATCACCACGAGACAGGGAGTTCTAGTCCAACTTTAGGCCTGAAAGCTGACTGGAGACAGGGAGTTCTAGTCCAACTTTAGGCCTGAAAGCTGACTGGATGACTTTGGGCCAATCACCAGGAGACAGGGAATTTCTAGTCCAACTTTAGGCCTGAAAGCTGACCAGGTGACTTTGGGTGAATAATCCGGAGACAGGGAATTTCTAGTCCAAGTTTACCCATGAAAGCTGATTAAATGACTTTGATCCAATTACCAGGAGACTGTGAATTTGAGTCCAAACTTAGGCATGAAAGCTGATTGGATGACTTTGATCCAATCACCAGGAGACTGGGAGTTCTAGTCCAACTTTAGGCCTGAAAGCTGACTGAGTGACTTTGGGTCAATCACCCGGAGACAGGGAGTTCTAGTCCAACCGTAGGCCTGAAAGCTGACTGGATGACTTTGGGCCAATCACCAGGAGACAAGGAGTTCTAGTCCAACCTTAGGCCTGAAAGTTGACTGGATGACTTTGGGCCAATCACCAGGAGACTGCGAGTTTCTAGTCCAACTTTAAGCCTGAAAGCTGACTGGATGACTTTGCTCCAATCACCAGGAGACTGGGAGTTCTAGTCCAACCTTGGGCTTGAAAGCCAGCTAGGTAACTTTAGGCTGGTCACTCTCTCACACCTCAAGCTACTTCACAGGATTGTTGTTGTGGGAAAAATAGGAGGAGGAAGGTGTATTAGGTACATCTGCTTCCTTAAATTACTTACAAAAATAATAAATGTGGGATTTAAAAAAATAATCATTAAAAATATAGTGAGTCGATCCGGAAGAGTGTCTTGATGTTCTCGGAACCCGTCTCTGTGAAAATGTCACTATTTGAAATGGTGCCGTTCTTTTATCCTACCTGCCAAGGGGCATTTTAAACTTGGAAATGAAATCAAGGTGTTTTCTGAGGAATCTTGCCAAACAACACCATCTGTCTTGTAGCTTGGAGCAAACGGGAGTCGAACGAAAGATCCAGAAAAATTCTCGTGGAACGGAATACAAATACAGAACGTTTTATTCTTCTCTCTTGCCAAAAGTCGGGGTCACCTCTTACAACTAATTCCAAGAAAATCCAAATTTGAGGTTGGGAAGCACATTCATTTAATAAAAAAAAAAAGATTTCTGCCAAAATCTTGAACAGCCCCAATTTAGGTGATGCTGATGTTTTCAAACCTGTTTTGTAACTTCTCTGCCCTTGGCCCTTGTAAACAAAAATTGAGCGGAGACATTAAATGCCGGGTAGGTTACTACAAACGTAATCCCAGTTTCAGCGTCCCCTGCAGAAGAAATCCAAGGCGATTTGTTAAGGTTTAAACTCCATTCTTGTGATAACCAGGTTTGGCTACAAGAGCTCAAGGGAAGCTTATACAGGAATTTCTCAAATTAGACCACAAAGAAGCCAAAGATTTCCATTGGTAAACAAGACAGTTTTTAAGTGAAATGTGCCTTATTTTATAACAGGAGTGTCAAACTCAAGGCCCAGCGGGACCAGATCCGGCTCGCAGGGTGCTTAGCAGGGGTGAAATGCTACTGGTTCAGACCGCTTCAGCCGAACTGGTAGCGATGGCGGGTGGTTCGGAGAACCGGTAGCGATGGTGGGTGGTTCGGAGAACTGGTAGCGATGGTGGGTGGTTTGGAGAACCGGTAGTGATGGTGGGTGGTTTGGAAAACCGGTAGCAATGGCGGGTGGATCGGAGAACCAGTAGCGATGGTGTGTGGTTCGGAGAACCGGTAGCGATGGCAGGTGGTTCGGAGAACTGGTAACGATGGTGGGTGGTTTGGACAACTGGTAGTGATGGCAGGCGGTTCGGAGGACTGGTAGCGATGGCATGTGGTTTGGAGAACCAGTAGTGATGGTGGGTGGTTTGGAGAACCAGTAGCGATGGCGGGTGGATTGGAGAACCAGTAGGGATGGTGTGTGGTTCGGAGAACCGGTAGCGATGGCAGGTGGTTCGGAGAACTGGTAACGATGGTGGGTGGTTTGGACAACTGGTAGTGATGGCGGGTGGTTCGGAGAACTGATAGCGATGGCATGTGGTTTGGAGAACCGGTAGCGATGGCGGGTGGTTCGGAGAACCAGTAGAGATGGCGGTGCAAGGCTCCGCCCACCCACCAGGTCGTTGTTACTTCCTGGTTTTAATGGTTGTGTGCACTTCCGGACCAGTAGGGAAGGTAAGTAGATTTCACCCCTGATGCTTAGATCTTGCATGGGGGGTCTCCCTGGAAAGGACTGGCCCGCGGTGCCACTGCCAGAGAAAACAGAGTTTGGGAGGGCCACGTGTGGCTCCCCCGGGCCCTGTTTCTGGCCACAACGGCCTCCTACATCCCGCTGCCAGAGAAAACATACACACACATGGGCTTCGTTTTTGCTGGCAGAGGGCTATCAAAACAAACTAAAAACAAAACAAAAGGAGAAGCATTTCTCCTTTTTCCATTTGAGCATTCAAGAAGGGACCGGAAATGAGAAATATGGGAAAGAGAAAGAGAAAAAGAAAAAGAAGGGAAGAAGAGAGCAAGGAAGAAAAAAGAAGGAAAGAGGGGAAGGAAGAAGAAAGGAGAATGAAGTGGGAAGGAAAAAGAAGGGAGGGAGAGAGGGAGGGAGGGAGGGAGGGAAGGAAGAAAGGAAGGAAGGAAGGAAGGAAGGAAGGAAGGAAGGAAGGAAGGAAGGAAGGAAGGAAGGAGATTATAATGAGGAGGAGGGAGGGTCTGATCAGTGGTGAAATTCAAATTTTTTTACCACCAGTTCTGTGGGCATGGCTTGGTGGGTGTGGTCTGGCTTGGTGGGCGTGGCTTGGTGGGTGTAGCAGGGGAAGGATACTGCAAAATCCCCATTCCCTCCCCACTCTGGGGCCGGTTCTCCGAACTACTCAAAATTTCCGCTACCGGTTGTCCAAACTACTCAAAATTTCCGCTATCAGTTCTCCAGAACCTGCTGGAATTCACCCCTGAGTCTGAGGGAAGTTCTACCTTAGCACTTGGCCACCACAGGTGGCCCTGACACAAGTGACATCGAGCTGGCCATGCCCACCGTGACCACACACACACACACCGACCACACCTGCCCCGGGCCCCCTAAGGTCAAACACAACCCTGATGTGGCTCTCAATGAAATCGAGTTGGGGGGGGCCCTCCTGCTCTAAAGAAACACCGGTGTAGACTCTGTACTTAGCAGTCCTGCGAAGGTGCTTAGGGCAGCTTCAGGCAGGTGAGAATCTCACGGAGGGGCCCGGAAGGAATCGAGAGGTCAGTTTTGCTGTTCTTGGCAAGGCTTCCAGCTGCCTTCAGTGCATTTCGGCTGCAAACAGAATGTCATTTGACTCGCTCGGCAATCGGAGATAGCTACGGAAAGGAAAGTGTGCGGCCTGCCACATCGCACACTTCGACGCACACCTGCGGTTGCCCTGACTTTAGATAAATAAATGGCGCACCTGTTACCTGACATCTGGCACGCTTTCCTGCGCCGCATTATCAGAAAGTGACTTTACTTTGCATGTCGTCCCCCCCAAGGGTGGAAAACGTCCCTGCCTCTCATGGGTCGTCCTCGAGTGACGACCACGACTGAGCCCAACATTTTGTGGTTGAGCGAGACCGTTGTGAAGTACCCTCTTTCCCCTAAAATAAGACATCCCCTGATAATAAGCGCAATAGGGCTTTGGAGCACATGCACTAAAATAAGTCCCCCCCCCCCGAAAATAAGCCCTCTCCAAAAATATTTAACCCATGCACAGCCGGTCCCCACCATTTCCTCTGGTTTCCTCCACGTGCCCCAAAATAATAAGACCTCCCCGAAAATAAGGCCAAGTGCTTATTTTAGGGTTCAAAAAAATATAAGACAGGGTCTTATTTTTGAGGAAAGACGGTATGTTCTAGCCCCATTTTAGGCTACCGTTTCAGGCCACCGTTTTTATAAGCCAGAGGTCTTCAAACTTGGCCGCTTTAAGACTTGTGGACTTCAACTCCCAGAATTCTCCAGCCAGCTGGCTGGAGAATTCTGGGAGTTGAAGTCCACAAATCTTAAAGCGGCCAAGTTTGAAGACCTCTGTTATAAGCGAATCGCTACAGCTGTTAAGTTAGTGAGACGGTGCTTAAGGGAATCGGGCTTCCCCGTTGACTTTGGCGGGTCAGAAGTTCCCGCAAAAGGGGATCACGTGACCCCGGGATAACTACCCTACCGTCATAAATATGAGTCAATCTTTCTTTTTCTTTCCCCAACCTTCCTTGCTTTTCTTTTCCCTTTCCCCTCGTTGTCCTCTTATTTGCTTTTGTGTTTTGTATTTTATAATATTTTATAACTTAATAAAAATGGTTTTTTAAAATAAATAAATAAATAAATAAGAAAGGAAGGAAGGAGGGAAGGAAGGAAGGAAGGAAGGAAGGAAGGAAGGAAGGAAGGAAGGAAGGAAGGAAGGAAGGAAGGAGGAGAAGAAAGAAGGAAGGAAGGAAGGAAGGAAGGAAGAAGAAAGAAAGAAAGGAAGACAGAAGAAAGAAGGAAGGAAGAAGGAAGGAAGGAAGGAAAGAAAGAAAGAAAGAAAGAAAGAAAGAAAGAAAGAAAGAAAGAAAGAAAGAAAGAATAAAGAAAGGAAGGAAGGAAGAAGGAAGGAAGGAAAGAAAGAAAGAAAGGAAGAAGGAAGGAAGGAAAGAAAGAAAGGAAGGAAGGAAGGAAGGAGGAAGGAAGGAAGGAAGGAAGGAAAGAAAGAAAGAAAGAAAGAAAGAAAGAAAGAAAGAAAGAAAGAAAGAAAGAAAGAAAGAAAGAAAGAAAGAAAGAAAGAAAGAAAGAAAGAGTTGGTTGCCCAGCATCCGGATTTTTGATCAGGAGACCAATGGACATGCTGCAACGGTCATCAAGTGTGAAAAACAGAATAGACCAGCAGAGTTCGAAGGGACCATGGAGGTCTTCTAGTCCAACCCTCTGCTCCAGCAGAAGAACCTATACCAGCGGTCACCAACCCGTGAACCACTTGTGGTCCGTGAGAAAATTTTGGTGGTCCGCAGAAAATTTAGTGCATTTTTAATATTGCACTAAATCAGGGGTCCTCAAACTACGGCCCCTGGGACGGATACGTGCAATGAACACTAGTGTTGCTGCAGACAGTCTCCCCCTTTGGGGTCTTTTTATGTGGGTTGGAGGGAGACAGAAATTCCAAGTTGGGGTCTGCTTCAGCCTCCTGGTGTGGGGCTTTGGGCAAAGGCTGGAGGGAAGCGCTACTGGTGGCAAAGGGCCGGAGGACCTTGTTCCAGTGGGACTGCCTCGTGGCCTGGAACTGGCTGACCATCTCAGCCTGCTGAGCCTCCAGGCGCCGGTACCTGGTCTTGCACTCCCACAAGTCTTCCCTCTGCTTGGAAAGCCTATGCTCGTAGTCCTCCGTGAGGTGCTTCTACTGAGCCTCCTTCTCGGCCAGATCCAATTTGAACAGACCTGTTTAGCTCCAACAACTGCTTCCTTTTGGGGCCCTAGGGAAGCCTGGACGGAGAGATGAGGAGTTGGCCACGCCCACCCAGTCACATGACCACCTAGCCACGCCCGCCCAGCCGGTCATTAGGCAAGTCATATTAGTGGTCCGCGGGATTTAAAATTATGACCTTAGTGGTCCCTGAGGTCCGAAAGGTTGGTGACCCCTGATCTATACCATTTCAGACGGACGGTTGTCCAATCTCTTCTTTAAAGAAAACTCCAGTGTTGGCGCATTCACAACTTCTGGATTCAAGCCTTTCCACTTGCTTGCTGGTCCTCCCTGTTAGGAAATTTCTCCTTAGTTCTAGGTTGCTTCCAGAGGTAGGTGTCGCATACTGTAGCTACCAGTTTGCCTAGCACCAGAAATATGGTGTGCGTGCGACGTCAAACAACACGGCAATTCGCACGCACACCGTCCGTGCATGCTTGCAGCATCAAAGACACAGCGCTATAGGACAGGATTGCGCCTGGGCGAGTGGGTGGGCCCACCCACCCGCAGGCCACCACTACCGGTTCACCCAGTCCGAACTGGCTAAATTCAAGCCAGTCCGAACCGGCTGAATCCCAGCCAGTCCGAACTGGCTGAATCCCACCTCTGGTTGCTTCTCTCCTTGATTAGTTTTGAATTAAATGAAAAGTATGTGGGGGGGGGAGAAACCAGGGTTACAGATCTGCAAAGCTGTGTGGATATCTTTTTTTCTGCTGAGGGTGTCGAAAATCAGGATTAAATTCCTCCCTTGGGCCCTGATTTGTACACATTTGAGATCCTTACAATGGGGCATTTTTACATGTTCCTTATTTGTTTGCACCTTAAATTACAGGTTGGTATTGCTTTGCAAGCACTCATTTTGCTGAGCCGAAAGATTCCCAGTGATTGCTATGATCTTAATAAAGGGCCTTTCACATCTACACCTCTTTAATTGCCCTTAGTTGTGTACTTTTAATAACAACTGGTCCTGAAGCCGCCTCTGGGTCGACATGTGGAAGGAAGGAAGGAAGGAAAGAAAGAAAGAAAGAAAGAAGGAAGGCAGGAAAGAAGGAAGGAAGGAAGGAAGGAAGGAAGGAAGGAAGGAAGGAAGGAAGGAAGGAAGGAAGGAAGGAAGGAAGGAAGGAAGGATAGTGGTAGGTTTCAATAAAGGAGAAGCTTTGTAGCTCAGGGTTGAAATGATGCTTGGTGCTCTCTGAGCTCGCTCCTTTCCTTGCAGACATTTCATTACCCAATTAGGTAACATCATCAATGCTAAGAGGGGGTGGGGGGATTTTTGTGGCTAGGATGTCAATGTGCTCAGAGGCTGATACGGCCACTGTCTACGTCACTGCAAATATCAATTTAAAAATAAAGAAAGCTATTGCTAGAACATAGGAAAGTTCACAGAGGAATAATACCCCCAAAAATAATACCAAAAAAAACAAAAAAATGAAGTCCTCGCTTAATGACCACAATAACTGGCCACAATTAGTGACCAATTGGTCACAAGTCACAGGTCACTAAGATCGACGTCCTATGATCGCCACAGACTCAAAGCATCACTTCTTCGGCGGTCGCTAAGGAAAACATCCGGTTACTTTGAATGATGGCTTAAATGAGCATTGGATATGCTTGCTGCCTTCATAAAGGTGGGATAAATATATATATATAACTTTTTTTTAAAAAAGAGTTTGTTTTGGAACATAAAGAAGTAGATAACGCCCTTATGATTTTTCACACCGTCTTTTACAAAGAAATGACTGTAAGTCAGTTGCTTGATAAAACTTCCCCGATGCCTTTGTGTGCCAAATTCTGATTGGACACTTTGCTCCTAAAATTCACTTTTTCATCAGAGGGAGATCTAAGCTGTCTCAGGTAAGCTATTTTTCCGTTGCTGGAAGAGGTGAGAACATACAGGAAATATTTGAGGTAGTCCTCAACTTACAACAACTCGTTTAGTGACCGTTCGAAGTTGCAAGGGCACTGAAAAGAGTGACTGAGAAGCATTTTTTCACACTTAACGACCATGGCAGCCTGCCCCGTGGTCGCGTGATCAAAATTCAGCTGCTTGGCAGTTGAATTTATGACGGTTATAGCATTCTCAGTGTCACATGTTCCACTTTTGCGACCTTCTGACAAGCAAAGTCCAGGAGGAAGCTGGATTCACTTAACAACGGTGTTATTAACATAAGAACCGCAGGGATTCACTTTAACAACTCTGGCAAGCACGGTCGTAAAATGGGACAAAATTCACGGAACAACTGTCTCGCTTAGCGACTGAAAGGTTGGGCTTGATTGTGGTCGTATGTCGAAGGCTGTACTTTCGAGGTCTGCTTTCGAGAATCCCCGTATGATACGGGGTCCTACAGTTAGTGAGATGCTCCGTTTATTTCAATTTATTTTTATTTTGTTTGTTTGTTACCCTGTGACCCGCAGAAGGAAGGGATTCATTGCATACAATCCTTGGTTGAGCTCTATGGGTCTGCTGGAGGGCAAAACACTAATTCAGGGGTGCCAAACTCGATTTCATGGAGGGCCACATCAGGGTTGTGTTTGATCTCGTGGGGGGGCATGGCTGGTGGGGTGGCCAGTTCGACGTCACTCACCGAGGCTCCGTTTTCAGCCACGACGGCCTCCTGCAGCCCTCTGCCAGTGAAAACGGAGCTCAGGGGTGCCACACACAGCCTCCCCAAGCTTTGTATTTGCTGGCAGAGGGCTGCAGGAAGCAGTCACGGTCAAAAACAGAGTCCAGGCAGGCCGCACAAGGCCTCCCTGAGCTCCATTTTTGCTGGCAGAGGGCTACAGGAGGCCCTCACAGCCGAAAACAGAGTCTGGGCAGGCCACGCAAGGCTTCCCCAAGCTCCGTTTTTGTTGACAGATGGCTGCAGGAGGCCCTCATGGCCAAAAACGGAATTCGGGAGGGCCACGTACGGCCTCCCCAAGCTCCATATTTACTGGCAGATGGCTGCAGGAGACTGTCATGGTCAAAAACAGAGTCCGAGCAGGCTGCGCAAGGCCTCCCTGAGCTCCATTTTTCTTGGCAGAAGGCTGCAGGAGGCCCTCATGGCTGAAAACGGAGTCCAGGTGGGCCTTGCAAGGCCCTCCCAAGCTCCATTTTTGTTGGCAGAGGGCTCCAGGAGGCCCTCATGGCCAAAAACAGAGTCCAGGAGGCCACGCACGGCCTCCCCAAGCTCCGTTTTTGCTGGCAGATGGCTTCAGGAGGCCCTCATGGCCAAAAACGGAATTCGGGAGGGCCACGTACGGCCTCCCCAAGCTCCATATTTACTGGCAGATGGCTGCAGGAGACTGTCATGGTCAAAAACAGAGTCCGGGCAGGCCGTGCAAGGCCTCCCTGAGCTCCGTTTTTGTTGACAGATGGCTGCAGAAGGCCCTCACGGCCGAAAACAGAGTCTAGGCGGGCCTCGCAAGGCCCTCCCGAGCTCTGTTTTTGTTGGCAAAGGCACCGCAGGCAGGTTCTTCACCATTTCCAGGGCGGCCCCACGGGTCAGATCTAAGCACCTCCCCTGACGCCTGACTCTCTAGTCTTGAGTTTGACACACCTGCACTAATTGTTGGGTGATATCTCCAGTATTTTGAGGTCAGCAGGTGTGAAATAATGGCTGTAGGAAAGACTTGAGGACTGGATCTTGCCGGTAAAAGTGATGAGCTACCAATCTAATGGGCTGCTGGTGCAGAAGTAATTTTCCATTGTATGTGCAGGAAGTCCTTGACTTATAAACCGTTCATTTAATGTCTATGGAGATTCTGACTCATCCAGGTCATGGCTGTCCCAAAGGTGCTTTTTCCAAAATGCAACCGGACTTTTTTTTTTCTTTGAAGAGGTTTCGCTTCTCATCCAAGAAGCTTCTTCACTTCTGAAGAAGAACTGAAGAAATTTGTCAGTCAGAAGTCAGCTGTCTTGTTTAACAGTGGAACTTTTGGGCTCCATTGCTGTCGTACGTCAAGGACCACCTGTTGTAAGTAACTTACAACAGCTCATTTAGTGACCGTTCAAAGTTATGACGGCACTGCAATAAGGGATTTATGACCGTTTTTCAAACTTACAAACCTTTGCAGCATTTCTTATGTTCATGCGATCAAAATCCAGACGCATGGCAACGGATTCACACTTAACGACCATTTGCTGTGTCCCAAGGGTCATGTGATCCCCTTTTGCAGCCTTCTGACATGCAAAGCCCACGGGGGGAAAGACAGATCTCACTTAATAACTAGGTAACTCATTTAATGACGGCGGCGATTCGGTTAACAAATGTGACGCGGAAAGTCGTAAAAACGGGGCCAAAAAACTTCGCTTAACCAACGCCTCCCTGAGTGATGGAAATGTTGGGCTCAATTGTGGTCGTACGTTCGGGGACTGCCTTGTACCTGTCTGCGGTTCTCACCTGCCTGGAAGAAAGTTAAGAGAGCCAGCAACTGTCCCTAGTAATCCACTTTAGGATAATAGAATACAGGCAGGGTGAGCGAAGTGGCAAGTTAAGTATGGGAGCAGTTTGACTAACTTGGCGTGTTTACATATTTAGCTGGAGGGGTGGGGTGGGGTGGGGAGGTGGAGGTGATGTCCTTGCAGAACTCCTAACTTCCTCCACGTGACTTGGCACCTGAGGAAACCAGATAATCCAATTCATAAAAGAGAACCTGAATGATTCAGAACACACCGACCAGTTTTACACGAATCGCTTTTGCCTGGGAGAAGGTTTCCGTTTATCCTTATCGCTTCCTGCCTCACATCTTCAGCAGATGTTCTTACTTTTTCTTTTCCTCTTTAACCAGGTTGGCTTTCTGTCACCCAATGTAATCCTTGCCCAGAGAATTAAGTTCTCCTGTTTCGGATAGGATAGGATAGGATAGGATAGGATAGGATAGGATAGGATAGGATAGGATAGGATAGGATAGGATAGGATAGGATAGGATAGGATAGGATAAAAGAGGAGAGGAGAGGAGAGGAGAGGAGAGGAGAGGGAGGAGAGGAGAGGAGAGGAGAGGAGAGGAGAGGAGAGGAGAGGAGAGGAGAAGAGAAGAGAAGAGAAGAGAAGAGAAGAGAAGAGAAGAGAAGAGAAGAGAAGAGAAGAGAAGAGAAGAGAAGAGAATATAGAAAATTTTCTATAAAAACAGTAAAGGACTGGCCCGCGATGCCTCTGCCACCGAAAACGGAACTCTGGAGGGCCGCACGCAGCCTTCCTATGCTCTGTTTTTGCTGGCAGAGAGCTGCAGGACATTGAGCTGGCCACACCCACCCCACCACGCCCACCCTGGTCATACCCACTCGGCCCCCCGAGATCAAACAACCCTGATGCGGCCCTTAATGAAATCTAGTTTGACAGCCCTGGACTGCCAAACCCAAATCCTGCAGCCGTTCTTTCTCTGGTTTAGTCTCCAGGCCTTGGATCATCTTCTCTGAACTTTTTTCCAAAGTTTAAACATCTTTTTTTTTTGTAGTAGTAGTATGGTGACCAAAATTGGTTGCAGTATTCCAGGTGTGGCCTTACTAGGGTTTTATTAAACGGCACTAATACTTCAGGTGATCTTGATTCTATGGTCTATATCAGGGGTCGGCAATCTTAAACACTCAAAGAGCCATTTGGACCCGTTTCACCACAGAAAAGAAAACACCGGGAGCCACAAAACCCTTCCTGTGCCTGACTATTTCCTGAGCGGCCACAAAACTAGCATATGTAGTTGAATTAAACATTCTGTTTTCTTCTCAAACTTTTCTTTTCTTGGATTTATCCATGGTTGATCTACCGGGGTCGAAAAGCTCAATAAATCACGTGCCGGTGGGTGTCGCACATTGGCGGTTGTGGCACATATTTTGAGTGATAGGGAGCCGCAGCAGAGGGGTGAAAGAGCCACATGCGGCTCCAGAGCTGCAGGTTACTGACTCCTGATATAGATCTTCTGATTATCACCAGCACACGGGCGGATCTAAAAAAAGACTATTTATGACCAAGAATGACAAAACATTACTTTGTACTTGCTGTTTGTTCAGTTTCCTCCTGGGTAATAGATATATATATTTTTCCTCCTCCGATACAACTGCCTGTTTCTGAGTTCTTTTGTGAAGCATGAAATGCAAATTCTGTTAACCATGCAAAGAACCCAGTCCCAATAAAATCTATCTCATTTCCCAGTTTAGCATCCCAGCATAAGGCAGTTCCAGGATGGTACTCACCATAAATGTCCATAAAAGCCAATGGACTCTAATACAGTGAGTAAATTGTAGAATCTAAGCAGAGAGACTTTTGATATAGATTGTGGATTTATAGCTAGATATAAATAGAGAGAAACAGAGATCGACAAAGATGGTATTCAGCTGGTTCGGGCCAGTTCTCCTGAACCGGTAGCGGAAATTGTGGCTGGGCCCAGCCACCCGCCCTGGCTCTATGCCAGGAGTCTGCAACCTTAAATACTCAAAGAGCCATTTGAACCTGTTTCCCACAGAAAAGAAAACACTGGGAGACACAAAACCTGGGTGGGCGTGGCCAACTCGATGTCACTCACTTCCACCAGTCACATGACCCCCCCTAGCCACGCCTACCCAGCCGGTCATTAGGGCAGAGAACCAGTTGTTAAAAAACACAGGGAACCACAAAATCCTTTTGACACATCTCTCTCTCCCCTTCCTCTCTCCCTCCCTCTCTCCCCCCTCTCCCTCTCTCTCTGTATCTCTCTCTCTCTCTCTCTTTCCCCCTCTCTCTGTATCTCTCTATGTCTCTCTCTCTCCCTCTCTCTGTAACTCTCTATGTCTCTCTCTCTCCCTCTCTCTGTATCTCTCTATGTCTCTCTTTCCCCCTCTCTCTGTATCTCTCTATGTCTCTCTTTCCCCCTCTCTCTGTATCTCTCTATGTCTCTCTCTCCCTCTCTCTGTATCTCTCTCTTTCTCTCTCTTTCTCCCTCTCTCTGTATCTCTCTATGTCTCTCTTTCCCCCTCTCTCTGTATCTCTCTATGTCTCTCTCTCTCCCTCTCTCTGTATCTCTCTGTCTCTGCCCTGGCCACTTCTCCATCCCCCGCCGTCACCCTTACCTTCTCAGGCCAGGCGAGGAGTGACTGGGAGGGGAGGGTGAGGGGCGGGGTCAGCCAGTGGTGGGATTACCTGACAGGGAGCCACAGCAGAGGCCTAAAGAGCCACATGCGGCTCTGGAGCTGCAGGTTGCTGACTCCTGCTCTATGCCAACCTATTTGGGCACGTTTTTGAGGCTGAGTGCATGCGTGGAAGACACGCACGCCAGCAAAGCGTATGCATGGAAGGCTGGACGCATGTGTGGATAGGGGAAGGCCGGGCGCATGTGCGCGCTCACATTTGTGAACCGGTAGGGAAAGTAAGTGAGTAACAACCCTGGAGATAGATATAGATGATGTAGATAATAGATATAATAATACTGAGGCTAAATCGTAGAATCTAAGCAGAGAGTTTGGATATGGACATATAAATATTAGATAATAGAGAGTAAATCGCAAAGACTAAGCATAGAGACTTAATATAGGTTATAGATATATAAATATATAGATATAAATAATATAGTTATAATAAAACAAAGGGTAAATCACAGTCAAAACAGAGACTTTATATAGCTTTAATAAAAGCTATTTATAGATATATAGATGTAGATATAAATAGAGATAATAATAAAGAGGGTAAACCCTAGAATCTAGGCAGAGAGATAGGATATGGACATATAAATATTAAATAATACAGAGAGTAAATACAGAGTCTAAGCCAGGGGTCAGCAACCCGCAGCTCTGGAGCCGCATGTGGCTCTTTCATCCCCCTGCTGCAGCTCCTTGTCGCCGGTCGGCTCCACAATTGATAGGGCTTTCGGTTAGAACGGGTAGAGGAAAAAGGATGCCATGCTAGGAGGAAACTCTATGGTGGGGGAACCAGACTTCCGGTCGCCTCCAGAATTGAACAGGGGACTTCCAGTTAGGACCTTTGTGGCTCTTTGAGCGTTTAAGGTTGCCAAACCCTGGTGTAAGCATAGAGAGTTGATATGCGTTATATAGATATATAGTTAGAGATATAATGAAACAGAGGGTAAGTCACAGTCTAAGCAGAGAGAATTGATACAGCTTATAGATCAGAAGTAGTATTCAGCTGGTTCGTACCAGTTCGGGCGAACCGGTAGTGGAAATCGCGGGTGGACCCGCCCACCCGCCCCGACTCTATGTTGTCCTATTTAAGCACGTTTTTGAGACCGGGCGCATGCGCGGAAGGTGCGCAAGCAAGCAAAGCGCATGTGCGGAAGACCGGAGGCATGCGCGGAAGGCACGCAAAGTGATTGTGCGTGCCTGCAGCGAACCGGTGGTAAGAATATTGGAAACCCACCGCTGTTGTAGATATATAGTTAGATATAGATGTAAATATAGAGATATAGATGATATAAATATAATAATACAGAAGGTAAATTGTAGAGTCTAAGCAGAGAGATAGGATATGGACCAGTGGTGGGTGGCTTCCGGTTCGGTCCGGTTCGGCTGAGCCAGTAGTGGTGATGATGTGACGTCAGCGAACCGGTTCTCTATGACTGTGAGCTGGGCCCTCCCGCCCGCCCCCACGTTATACCTACCTTCATTTGTCATTTTTTAGCCCAGCTGATAGGGGTGGCAGAGTGGATTGCTGCGCCTCAGCTGGGCAGAAATCTAATGCGCTTGCGCAGAGCGCAAGTTCGGCGCGTATGCGAGCGAAGTGAGCACACGCACGGCGATCGCGTGCAAAGCGCGTGCACGAAGAGAACCGGTGGGAACCCCGGTGGAAACCCACCACTGATATGGATGCATAAATATTAGATAATACAGAGAGTAAGTCACCGCATCCAAGCATAGAGACTTGATATGGGTTATAGATATATAGATATAGATAGAAATGAGCTAAACTCACTTAACAAATGTTTCACTTCGCCACATAAATTTTGGGGCTCAATGGTGGTCCTAACTCGAGGACTACCTGTGTTAAGCCACCAAGCCGTCCTCGATTCTTTTGTATTCTGTCCCTTTCCAAATCGTATTTCCAAAACAAGACGGGGAAAAAAATGGGAGAGCTCTTTTTTTCCTCCGCGACTCGACTTCCCGTTTGGCCAGTTCTTGAGGCGATTGACTGGTGATTGAAGGCGGTAAGAGCAAAAACATGTTGACAAAACGAATCAAAGCAGCCCACAGAGTGTGTCCCCAGTTGCAGGCTAGAGGTGAAAACCGCAATTTTTCTGACATCAGCCCACCTCAAAAAACGAGTTGGACAGGTAAGCAGCCGCAGAGGTGATCTGCCTTTCAACTGGCTCGGAGCTGCATATTCCAGTCATATCTACGGGGGGGGGGGGGGGGGAGTGCAGGTTTCCAACAAGATAAACAGTCATCGTATTCCAGATAAACTACATGCCATACATTACGTCCCAAAGCAGCATAATTTAAGACAGATTGCTAACAGGAAGAGTTGTTGTTTTTTTTAAAAAAAATAATTTTATTTATATATATTTTTTCTTTAACATCCACAAGTGTTTAGTGGACAGTGTATTATCTGGGTCAATATATTTTGCATACCATTCTGTTTTGTTTTGTTTTTTTAAAGTTTTTTATTTTTATTTCTCCTAAACACATTTACATGTACAGTCATTTCCATCATTTTTCATTCATCTTTTCTTTTAACTTTCATTTTTCGTTTTTACTTTTTTCCGGACTGTTCTTTTACCCTTTACCTTTACTCCAACCTTTCTTCTTCTCCTCCCCTTCTCTTCCTTCCTCTGCAGACTGTTGCAGCTTCCCAGGGTCATGCGATCCCCTCTGACAAGCAAAGACAATGAGGAAGCCAGATTCGCTTTAACAGCCGTGTTCAGTGATGGGATTCAAGTAATTTAACAACCGATTCTCTGCCCTGATGATTTCTTCCAACAACCAGTTTGCCAAACTGCTCAGAAAGTTAACAACCGGTTCTCCCGAACTGGCTGAATCCCACCACTGGCCATGTTGCTAACTGAACGATTGAAGGCATTCCCTGAACAGTGGCCAGACGGGTTCGTAAAAACGGGGCAAAATTCACGTGTTTCACTTAGCGACTGAAATGTTGCGCTCAATTGGGGTCGTAGGTCGAGGACTACCTATATTTTTATTAGTATTATTTTTGAACCGAATTGACCGAAACTGATGGACATGAATAACAGAAATATCTGGAGATTGTCCAAGATTGTCTCATCTCTAGGAGCAGGTTTCAGATAAGATCAGTGGGTCAAAATGTGAACTTCAGGCAAAACTATTGAAGGAAGCAACTCTAGAAATATGCTGGCTGAAAATAGTTCAAATACTTCCGTGGATGTTGTATTTCTTCTGGCTTTATCAGGAAATCGCAAAAGAATATTGTCATCCAAGAATTCCTTGAACAATAAATGCTGGGGGCGTAGGCTAGTCATTCTGCCTTTCAAAGGAAAGCCCTAGTCTGTTTTTGACTATATATCTTCAGTAGATTGATGTACAGATTCTACAGAGTAACAGAGTTGGAAGGGACCTTGTAGGTCATCTAGTCCAACCCCCCACCCCCACCCAAGCAGGAGACCCCACGCCATTTCTGAAAGATGGCAGTCCAGTCTCCTCTTGAAAGCTTCCAGGGATGAAGCTCCCACAACTTCCAAAGGCAACTTCTCTTCCATTGGTTGATTGCTCTCACTGTCAGAACATTTCTCCTTATTTCCAGAGATTTCCAGAACAATCTCTCCTTGTTCAGTTTAGTTAGTTAGATGGATGGATGGATGGAGAGAGAGAAAGAGAGAGAGAGAGAGAGAGAGAGAGAGAGACCAGGAGGGAGGGACAGAGAGCGAGAGGAGAAGACAGATAGATGATAGATAGATAGATAGATAGATAGATGATAGATATAGTTGGAGAGAGAGAGACCAGGAGGGAGGGAGGGAGGGAGGGAGGGAGGGAGGGAGAGAGGATGAGATAGATAGATAGATAGATAGATAGATAGATAGATAGATAGATAGATAGATAGATAGATAGATAGATAGATAGATGGATGGATGGATGGATGGATGGATGGATGGATGGATGGATGGAGAGAGAGAGGGAGAGACCAGGAGGGAGGGACAGAGAGAGAGAGAGAGAGAGGAGAGGAGAGGATAGATAGATGGATGGATGGATGGATAGATAGATAGATAGATAGATAGATAGATAGATAGATAGATAGATAGATAGATAGATAGATAGATAGATAGATTTTTTTATTGGCCAAGTGTGATTGGACACACAAGGAATTTGTCTTGGTGCATATACTCTCAGTGTACATAAAGGAAAAGATATGTTCATCAAGAATCATAAGGTTTCCATCCATTATTCCTTGTCTGGCCTTCAGATGCTGTGGAAAATAGCTTGACCCATTCTTCTTCTTTGTGGCAGCTCCTCAGATATTGGAAGATGCTACCCTGTCTCCCCTGGTGCTTCTCTTCACTAGACTAGCCATGCTCAGTTCCTGCAACCGTTCATCGTATGTTTTAGCCTCCAGTCCCCTCATCATCCTGGTTGCTCTTCTCTGCACTTTTTCTGGAGTCTCAACATCTTTTTTATAGTGTGGTGACCAAAAATGAATGCAGTACTCTATGTGCGGCCTTACTAGGGCTTTATAGAGTGGTATTAGGACCTCCCTTGATCTTGATTTGTCTCCTAACCAGCTTTCATAACTTTCATTTCAGATGCCCGTGAGGTTAAAATCATGGTCCTGGAACTCCCTGTGATTTGTTGGTAAGTAAGGCTAATGGAAAATATTTCCATGACTCCTTCTGTCTCAAGAACATCTTGTAACTTACAACTTATAAACAATATGCTAAAATTGCCTTTTTTCCCATCCCTTATAAATGCACGTAGCCCTGAGGTAAAATCCAAATATTTTTACTACCGGTTCTGTGGCCGTGGCTTGGTGGGTGTGGTGTGGCCTGGTGGGTATGACTTGGTGGGCGTGGCAGGGGAAGGATACTGCAAAATATCCATTCCCACCCCACTCTGGGACCAGCCAGAGGTGGTATTTGCCGGTTCTTGAAACTACTCAAAATTTCCGCTACCGGTTCTCCGAACTGCTCAAAATTTCCGCTACCGGTTCGCCAGAACCTGTTGGAACCTGCTGGATTTCACCCCTGATGTAGCCCTTGATTTATGACCACAATTGCGCCCAAAATTTCCATTGCTAAGTGTAGACATTTGTCCAGTGACTTTTGCCCCGTTGTACGACCTTCCTTGCGTGATTGTGGGGATGCTTCAAAGGTCGTAAGTGTGAAAAATGGTCATAAGTCACTTTTTTTAACGCCGTTCAAACTTTACCTGTGGTGGTTATTTTCCAGTGTGTATGTGTGAAAGAGAGAGAGAGAGAGAGAGAGGGAAAGAGAGAAGGAAGGAAGGAGGAAGAGAGAGGGAAAATGTGGGAGGGAGAAAGAGAGGGGGAGAGAGAGAGAGGGAAAGAGAAGAAGGGAGGAAGGGAGAGAGAGATAAGGAGGGTGGGAGGAAGACAAAGGGGGGGGGAAGAGAGACAGAAAGACAGAGAGATCAAACTCTAACATCAACTTCTGGTAAAGGAGAATATTTGTAGCTCAGGATTGACATGAGGCGTCCTTCGTGCTCTCTGAGCTTGTTTGTTTTCTTACAGAAGTTTCTCTACACTAACTAGTCAGGACTAGCACTAACACAGGAGACATGGTAGCTCAGTGGCTAAGAGGCTGAGCTTGTCGATCGAAAGGTCGGCAGTTCAGCAGTTCGAATCCCTAGCGCCGCATATCGGGATGCGCTCCCGTGACTAGTCCCAGCTTCTGCCATTCAAAAGCACGTAAAAAAATGCAAGTAGAAAAATAGGGACCCCCTTTGGTGGGAAGGGAACAGCGTTCCATGCGCCTTTGGCATTGAGTCATGCCGGCCACATGACCACGGAGACGTCTTCGGACAGCGCTGGCTCTTCGGCTTTGAAACGGAGATGAGCACCGCCCCCTAGAGTCGGGAACGACTAGCACATACGTGCGAGGGAAACCTTTACCTTTAGCACTGAGCATGTTACCTAGTTTGGTTAATGAAACGCCTGCAAGCAACAGGTATAGGCAGTACAAGGCAGCGAGCCATGTGCAGATCTGTACTTTGGGGAAACAAAACAGCCACTTCATAAACTTCCTCATCCTCCAGACCCATTCCCTTTTAGCACTGATGATGTTACTTAGTTGGGTCATAAAACGTCTGCAAGAAAAGCACCAAGCTCAGAGAGCATCAAAGACCCCATAATTATTCTCCTCTTCCTCTTCCTCTTCCTCTTCCTCCTCCTCCACCACCACCTCCTCCACCTCGTCCTCCACCAACCCTCCTCCCTTCTAGCACTGATGATGTTACCTAATTGGGGAATGAAACATCTACAAGGGAACCACCAAGCTCAGAGACCACCAAGGACCTCCCAGTCCTCTTCCTCCTCCTCCCTTCTAGCACTGATGACGTTTTACGGATTTTCTTGCCACAGTTGTTAAGTGGATCATGGCAGGTGTTCAGTTAATAACGTGGTTGTTAAATGAATCTGGCGTCCCCATGGACTGTGCTTCTCAGAAGGTTGCAAAAGGGGATCCCACGACTCTGGGAAAACCTGCCACCGTCATAAGTATGAGTCAGTTACCAACTGTCTTGAATTTGGATCCCATGACCACGGGGAGGCTGCCACGGTCCTAAGTGTGAAAAAAATGGTCATAAGTAACTTTTTTTCTCCCCTGTGGTGGTGTAACTTTTGAGCGGTTGCTAAATAAAGCAACCGCTTTATTTGAGCGGTTGTTGTAAGTCAAGGACTAGCCGCCTTTTAACTTTTTTTTTGTTTTTTTAAATTCTGCTGGGTTAAGGGAAGCCATTTTCACTGAGCGTTTCTTCTGTCTGGCCTTTTCTGTCCTCTCTGATTTCTGATCGGTTATGTGGCTTAGATTTTTCACAGCATTTGGGACCCAGAAGCCACAGCTCTTGAAAGAGTGGATGGATCTTCTCAATTTCTCTGCTGTAGCATAACTTCTCAATGTTTGCAATGTCTCCTGTCTGGATTTAGTTCTCTGCTCCTGTCACACTCCTCGGTAGAGCTTTGCAGGTCATTTCAACTCCCATTTGGCAGGGAAACAAGCCGCTAGTTAATATTTAACGAAGGAAATACTTTCTGTTTCTAATACTATCCTGTTTGGTAGAGGAGGAAAATGACTTCTCTGTTTATCTACTGGTTTAACCTTGCTATGTCTTCGATAGGAAAGAATGAGAGAGTGAGAGACAGAAGGAAAGAAGGGAGGGAGCAAAAGAGAGAGAGAGAGAGAGAAAGAAAGAAAGAGAAAAGAAAGGAAGGAGAAAGAAAGAAAAGAAAGAAAAAGAAAGAAAGAAAAAAGAAAGAAAGAAAGAAAGAAAGAAAGAAAGAAAGAAAGAAAGAAAGAAAGAAAGAAAGAAAAGGGGAAAGGAGGGAGGATAGGAAAGAGGAAGGAACGAAGAAAGGAAGGAAGGAAAGAAAGAGAGAGAGAAACAGGAAAGGAAAGGGGGAAGGAAGGAAGGAGAAGGAAGGAAAGAAAGAGAGAGAGAAAGAGAGAAAGAAAGAAAGAAGGGGAAGGGAGGGAGGAAAGGAGAGAGAGGAAGGAACAAATGAAGGAAGGAAAGAGAAAGAGAGAGAGAGAAACAGGAAAGGAAAGGAGGAAGGAAGGAAGGAGAAGGAAGGAAGGAGAGAGAGAGGGGAAGGAAGGAAGGAGGGAAGGGAAGGAGGAAAGGAGAGAAGAAGGAACAAATGAAGGAAGGAAAGAAAGAGAGAGAGAAACAGGAAAGGAAAGGAGGAAGGAAGGAAGAAGAAGGAAGGAAGGAAAGAAAGAGAGAGAGAGAAAGAAAGAAGGGGAA
This sequence comes from Pantherophis vulpinus, assembly GCA_037215915.1. NCBI lineage: Eukaryota > Metazoa > Chordata > Lepidosauria > Squamata > Colubridae > Pantherophis > Pantherophis vulpinus. Next base: position 81,936,996 of record JAXLNS010000008.1, read on the forward strand.
GGGAGGGAGGAAAGGAGAGAGAAGAAGGAACAAATGAAGGAAGGAAAGAGAAAGAGAAAATAGAGAGGAAAGGAGGGAGGGAGGGAGGAAAAAGGAAAGAGAGAGAGCGCGGGGGAAGGAGGGAAGGAGAGAGAGGCTCAGGAAGGAACAAAAGAAGGAAGGAAAGAGAAAGAAAGAGAGAAAGAAAGAAAGAGAGGAAAGGGAGGGAGGGAGGGAAGTGCAAGCAACATGTTGATTGAGCCAAATGTCATCACCCTTAGCGTTTCCCATGTTTAAACATAATTGGAAACTCATTTTACTCAACGCGCCCTTTCAAAAACCAAGTGGAAAGTTCCTACTTTATTCCCTAATTCTGATGCTTGTTTGTCCCCCCCCCCTTCTCTTTCTCTTTACAGATACTGACAAAAGAAGAATCCAGATGGGGTGCAAATGCTGTAAAATGATTAAAAGGTAGGATAGCCTCCACCTCGTTTCTGGCAGGGGCTAAAATCAAAGAAGGTTAATGATTATGGCTAGCTCGCCCAGTCATTTTTTTTTTCTTCACTTATACATTTTGCAAGCTGACCCGACCCCAAAATTGTGGCTGGCCTGCCACAAAAGCAAAAAAGTTGTGTGTGTGTATGTGTGTTAATCAAGTTTTCCCCACAATGGACACCATTAAACAGTCAAGTAGAAGTGAAAACACCGTGAAATAATGGGGGGTTTTTAGTTGCGTTGTCAAACATCAAGAACCTGGGTAGTTAACTTTAATTCCATTTCAATCAATGGTGGGCTTCAGCCGGTTTAACAACCGGTTCGGTGAGCAAGCGCTAAAATTGGAGATTTTTAAAGCTCAGCTGCTTACCTTCTAAGTCAGCCCCGGTAAAGTAGAACAGCTGAGGGGCGGAAATCAGCTGTAACGCGCGATTCAGACAAGCTAGAAACAAGGAAATAAAGGACAGGATAGGGTGGGGGCGGGTGGGCAGGGCCATCTGATCGTCAGAACTATCGGTTCTCCCGAACCGGTCTGAACTGGTCTGAACCGGCTGGATCCCACCCCTGATTTCAATGTAGTTGCGCCATGCTTTTCTACCGCGGTAAAAATGCTCAAAATTCAGAGGAGAAATCCTGGCGAATTTAGCAGGTTTCTCCATAACAGGTGGGGGGGAGGAAAAATGAAATAACTGGTACTCTCCATTTTTCCCCTAGTTACATCTTTCATCCCCAAGACGTACAGACGGCTGCATACATCAATGAGATAAATAACTATAAATCAGATGAAGAGGAAGAAAGAGGGAGATTTCATTTCAAGCAGAGCAGTAACATTCTGGACCGTAGAAACGAAGTCCAGATTGCCGAGACACCGGTAGCCACAAACCAATGCAGGTTCCACTACTCCAAAGATGCTCTCTGGAGTTCCAGAATCCCTGCTCTTCCAGACAAAGGACTTGGAAACGCCGTAGTAAAATGTAACGTTAATGGGATCCACTCCTCCAAAAATATCGGCGCCCCTCCTCATAAAACCCAACCTAAAGAAATTAACCTGCACACCTCTTCCGCTCAGCAGTCTGATCCTCCAGGCAAAAGAGTTTTCCAGCCAAAAACAGGTGATAAACTGGAGATTTTTGATCCTGAAAATCAACCAAAGCAGACTTTGGAAACTTCGAATGCTCTTTGTGAGGAGGAGGGCCCTCGGACTACCGCCGAACCCATTTTTTCCATACCGCGTGCCCTACCAGAGATCCGACACAAAGTCCTTCGGTTGGATAATCCGTCTTTTCTTCCCGAGGACAACCGTGCTGAGAAATCGAGGGCTGTTGGGAAGGAGAACCTCTCAAACCATCTTGTACAAATCAACCAAAGCACGGGAAACACGACCATCGTCCACAACCGGAACCCACCGTGTGGCGAGTCCGACGAAGGGGACGGTGTTTGGAGGACGAGTCCTTGCGGCTTCTCGTTCGAGGACCAAATATCCACTGAGATCCTCTCCGGGAGGAAGAAGGGAGAGTCTGCTTGGGAAGCCAGATGTGACGGCCTCACCAAGGTCAACGGAGAACTGGAAGAAGATGCAGAAGTTGCAGAGGCCCTGGCAGCCCTGGAGGCTGCTACGGCTGGTGAAATTTTTGAAGAGGAGGAGGAGGAAGACTATTAGGTGGCTGCTCGGGGTAGTGATGATACGTGCTTCATTTAACAAGGAGGAGTTGCTTCCCTTGAGAAAGCCACTTGGAAGTTCTGAGCTCAGGATGGTCATAGCTGGTCAAAGGAATTGACCAAATAAGATATATAATGACAGTAGACATCGTTGGGTCCACTCTACACTTTTTCCAGCCTCACGGGATGAGCTCTCATGAACATCACCCATCTAATGTTCATGGACCGACCTTCTACCCTAGAAGACCTTGGCCAAGTCCTCTTTAATTGACCATGGTCTGAGAACATATCCTTCTTGTAAGGAACAGCTCTCGAGACCTACGTTTTGATGGCTTGCTAAGATGTACATATATTGTCCAGAAGACGCTTGGTTATGGAAACATAAAAACCACGAACGAACAGGGATTTCCCATTCATTCCTGGAGGGAGAAGGGGTTGTTTTTAATAAACGAATTCTGTGTAGCCCATGGTAGGGCTTATGCGATAGTGGTGTTTTGTGTGTCCTGTTTCAAAGTGGTGGGAAAGTCGGCTGGTGATTGTAAGCCGTTGCTAATATTTGGTGCTCAAAACCCTGTTTGGCGCCCACTTCCTTCTTTCTTTCTTCTTTTTTTGAAGGAAAGAAGAAGGCCCCCAAAAGCATCAAGTCGGGAACTCAAAAACACTAGACGGGTAATTCAGAAGTACTCTTATGCCCTTAAGGAAGCATAGGTTGAAACTTTGACACTGCACGAGGTTCTCTATGGTCTCCAGACACTATCTTTGGTAGGGGAAGGCTTTTCAAACTTTCTTTTCAATCCTTTGTTTTCTTTTCCTTTTGTTTCCTTTCCTTTCTTTCTATTTCCCTCCCCTTCCCTTTGTTTTCCTTTCCTTCTCTTTCCCTTTCCCTTCCCTTCCCTTTCCTTTCTTTTTTTGTCCTTCCCTTTCCTTCTCTTCCTTTCCCCTTTCCCCTTCCCTCCCCTTCCCTTCCCCTCCTTTCCCCTCCCTTCCCTTCATTTTCCTTTGTTTTCCTTCCCTTCCTTCCCTTTGTTTTTCTTTCCTTCTCTTCCCCTTTCCTTCCCTTCCTTTTTCCTTTCCTTTCCTTCCCTTTGTTTTCCTTTCCTTCTCTTTCCTTCCCTTCTTTTCTTTTCCTTTTTTCTCTTCCCCCTTCCCTTCCCTTCCTTTTCCTCTCCTTCCCTTTCCTTCCCCATTCCTTTCCTTCCCTTCCTTGCCTTTTTCCTTTCCTTTCCTTTGTTTTCCCTTCCTTCTCTTTCCCTTTCCCTTTCCCTTCCTTTTCCTTTCCTTTCTTTTCCTTCTCTTCTCCCTTCCCTTTCCTTTCTTTTCCTCTCCTCTCCTCTCCTTCCCTTTCCTTTTTCCTTTCCTTCCCTTCCCTTTGTTTTCCTTTCCTTCTTCCTTCCCTTCCCTTCCTTCCCTTTTTTCTTTCCTTTCCTTCCCTTCCCTTTGTTTTCCTTTCCTTCTTCCTTCCCTTCCCTTCCTTCCCTTTTTTCTTTCCTTTCCTTCCCTTCCCTTTGTTTTCCTTTCCTTTTCTTTCCCTTTCCCTTTCCTTCCCCTTTCCTTCCCTTTGTTTTCTTTTCCTTCTCTTTCCCTTTCCCTTCCTTTTCCTTTCCTTTCCTTTTCTTTTTCTTCTCTTCCCCCTTCCCTTCCTTTTCTTCTCCTTTCCTCCTCTTCCCCTTCCCCTTCCGCCTTCCCTCCCCTTCCCTTCCCCTCCTTTCCTTTCCCCTCCCTTCCCTTCCCTTTTTTCTAGCCTAAATGACAGATACTTACATTTCATGTTGAAATTTCTGCAAGGAAATGATTTGCATGTATAAAGCTGAGGTATACAAGAAAGACTTTGGGATAATTTGCATTAAAATGATATCAGGAGATTTGCATTTTTTTAAAAAAAGATAAGAATGAGTAGTGGGGAAAATACAGAAAGTCTTTGTTCAGGTAAGTTACCATAGGTTTTTGTGTTTTTGTTTTTTAAAAAAAAAAACCCTACATTTTCAGCAAACTGAAATTCCATCTTGCAAAAACCTGAATGGAAGAAAGCAAGGAACCTAGTACCCTCTTTTCAGATTGAACAAACGTGATTGAAAGGGATGAAGTTGTAACAGGCTAACACAGGTCTTTTGCAACATCTACACACTTGGGACACTAAAAGGGGATTTTTATTGACCTTCCTATCTTCAACTCAAAGCTAAAAAGAAAAGAAAAAAAGATGCCCAGATGGAGGTCAAAACAAGCTTTCTGTTTCAACTAGAAAAACTCCTCTTTTTCTCACATGTGTAAAAAAGCAAAATAGGTCTTCAATTTAGACCCCTGGGACCAGTGATGGGATTCAAATAATTTAGCAACCGGTTCTCTGCCCTAATGGCCAGATGGGTAGGCGTGGCTCGGTGGTCATGTGACCATGTGGGTGTGGCCAACTCAACGTCACTCAGGTCGGTGAGCACTTCGCCTTAGCTGTTACAATGTAGTAAGGGTTAACCAGAGAGGCAGTTTCTGTAAGCAAGGCAATAAAGATTAGGCTAGAAACACCACCAGAATGTTTCCTTCCTTACAGGATTAGCCATGTATAAAGTGGAAAAAAACAAAATAAGATTTCTTCCAACAACCAGTTCTCCGAACTGCTTAGAAAGTTAGCAACTGGTTCTCCCAAATAGGTGAAAACTGGCTGAATCCCACCACTGCCTGGGACCCCAGTTGCCCACCCCTGTTCAATGCGACTGGGAAATCAACCAGTTTCAACTGCAAAATCCACATTTCCTCCCAATCAGCTGGGACTTGGGAGGCAGAGAATCGGTGGGGGGGGGGGCAGTCAGAATTTTTACTACCGGTTCTCCGAACTCCTCAAAATTTCCGCTACCGGTTCTCCAGAACTGGTCAGAACCTGCTGAAACCCACCTCTGGCCTGACCCCTTCCTCTCTGGGGGCAGCCCCTCAAATATTGGAAGACTACTATCTTGTCTCCCCTGGTCCTTCTCTTCACAATTCCTTAAGCCACATCCCAGACTGCCTCTCTGCAAACAAGCATCACCAAATGTCTGGTTTAGCAATAACTTAACAATCCGGCTGATTCTAGCTAGTTTTCATTCTGGTATAACTTCATTCTTTAATGAAGATTTCCTGGCTGCAGCACAAAACAGCGCAAAGCCGCAAGTTTTCTTCCTTTTGCTGCAGCAACTAGAAACTGGTTAAATTAACACACTCAGTTCCTGCTTTCTTGGCAGGGTGATTCAGGGTTGCACAGGAACATTTTTTTTTATTATTTTTATTTATTTTTATATGCTGCCCTTCTCCGGAGACTCAGGGCGGCTTACAATGTGTTAAGCAATAGCCTTCCTACTTTTGTATATTAATACAAAGTCAGCTTATTGCCCCCACAAACCGGGTCCTCATTTTACCCACCTTAGAAAGGATGGAAGGCTGAGTCGACTTTGAGCCTGGTGAGAATTGAACTCGCAGTAATTGCAGGCAGCTGGATGTTAAATGCTGCCTTAGTAGGAGGCATTAGCCTCCTACGCCACTCAGGCTCATGAATATATGAATATTTATAATATATATAATATATGAACTTATTATCCTAAAAGTGCTTTTTTTTTTCTTCAGGAGGCAACTGCAACTTTTTTTTTCTTTGAAGACGCTTTGCTTCTCATCCAAGAAGCTTCCTCAGTTCTGACTGGATGGTGGGGAATGGAAGGATTTATACTCCTTGCAGACAGCTCGTCATTTGCATCCTTTTTAGAGAGTCGTCGAGGACACTTATTTATTATTTATTTATTGGTTCAATTTATATGCCGCCCTTCTCCGAAGACTCAGGGCGGCTTACAATGCACTTATAGCAATAGCCTTCATTCTTTTGTATATACCTGCTTAGTAGGGCATTTGGCCCCCCCATAAATGGTGTTTCTACAAAGTCAGCTTATTGCCCCCACAATCTGGGTCCTCAATTTACCTGCCTCGGAAGGATGGAAGGCTGAGTCAACCTTGAGCCTGGTGACATTTGAACTCGCACTAATTGCAGGCAGCTGGCAGCTAAGTGCTACATAACAGCACTTAGTCCGCTGCACCACCAAGGATCTCGGAGGTTGATCTGTGTCACGAGTGGTGCCTACATCACAAACCGATGGTTCTTGTAGTCTGCAATTTTTCTGGAAATCAGTTCATACTCCCGCACTGTTCAAAGGGTGAATGGATTTCCAGAAAAATTGCAGATTACAAGAACCATTTGCGCTTCGGTTTGTGATGTAGGCACCGCTCGTGACACAGATCAACCTCCAAGTGGCCTCAACGGCCCTCTAAAAAGGATGCAAATGACCAGCTGTCTGCAAGGAATATCAACCCTTCCATTCCCCACCATCCAGTCAGAGCGGAAGAAGCTTCTTGGATGAGAAGCGAAATGCCTTCAAAGAAAAACCAGAAAGTCCAGTTTCCTCTTGAAAAAACACCTTTAGGATATCCATGACCTGGATGACTGAGAATCTCCATAGACATATTAACTTATTCTTGATCAGTAATTTAGATTGAGGGGAACGTGTGAAAAGAGGTTATTTTAGGCCAGTTTTTGACCTGTTAACCTAGTTTGTGTTTACTATATACCAGTGATGGCTAACCTTTTCCGGATCGAGTGCCCAAAGCGTGTGCCCAAACCCCCAGAATGCAATGGGCATACAGCCCCCACATGCCCACCTCCCCGGCATGGACCCCTGCCCTTGCCCCACCCAGCGCCGTGAATGCGTATATCCGCCAAATCCTGGTAATGTAACCCGCAAGTCGTCACTACCAGTTTGCCCAAAGCAGTTCGAACTGACTGAATACCACCTCTGGTGTCGCATCACGTCCAAAATATTCTAACGTTGGTTTTTTTGTTTTTTGTTTTTTTTTATGATTTGGATGATTTCCCTTGGCTTTCCCAGGCGGCTTATGCCCTCTTCCTTTCTGATTTTCTCAACCCAGCCTATACGTAACAGCCACCTGTCAATCCACATTTCAAATGCTTCTGAGGTGGGTAAAATGAGGACCCAAATTGTTGGGGGCCATCTTCCGATTTTGTAAACTGCTTAGAGAGAGCTGTAAAGCACTGTGAAGCGGTATATAATTCTAAGTGCTATTATTATTATTATTATTATTATTATTATTATTATTATTATTATTATTATTATTATTATTATTATTATTATTAATTCAATTTATATACCGCCCTTCTCCTATTGGACTCAGGGCGGTGCACAGGCAAGGATAAAAAACATACCAATACAAAATTTAAAATCAATTAAAAGAATTATACAGCTTTGGCCCACAGTTTAAAACAATCCAATTAAAACCCAATTTACACTTAAAAGGTAAGAAGCTAAAAAGAGCTCCCTTCCTTCCTTCTTTCCTTCCTTCCTTCCTTCCTTCCTTCCGTCCATCCGCCCTTCCTTCCTTCCTTCCTTCCCTCCCTCCCAGTGGCTACAATGCAGTATTGCAGGCTAACTCTGCCCACTGCCAGCAGTTCGATCCTTACCAACTCTCCACTCCATAGAGCAGGATAGAAAAGTTGTAGCATCTGACAAGCCTGATTTTTCAATCTTAAGCTTATGTCCAGAGATGGTATTCAACCGGTTCAGACCGGTTCAGGCGAACCGGTAGCAGAAATCACAGGTGGGCCTACCCACCCGCCACCGGCTCTATGCCGTCCTATTTAGGCAGGTTTTTGAGGCTGGGCGGATGAGCAGAAGGCACGCAAGAGAAATGCACGGAAGGTGGGTGCCCAAAGCGAGCATACACACGCGGGGTGAACTGGTGGTAACAAAACGTGAAACCCACCCCTGCTTATGTCGTGACTGCAGAAGACCTTTTCATTTTGAAGAATGCTGTTCGAGATTTCTCTATCCTTCTCTTTGCTTCAGTGGTCATGTCCCAGCTTCCGTGTAAATTAGGCTGCATAAACAGAGGGATAGAATCAAGATCATGTGAAGTGTTTTTTTTTTCCGTTTTAAAAACAAACTTTATTAAATTTAAGAAAGAATAAAATTATATAAAACATTCACAACCTTAAAATTCAAACAACAATATTAACAAACAACAAACAAAGTACATATAATGTATATAAGTACACATATATACAAACCTAATTTTCCCTTTTTTTTCCCCCTTAATGACGGTGTATAATTATTACTTTTAATTCCATACTAAATTTGACTTTACTTTCTTTTCCATTGGTTTATCCACTCATACCAACTGTCCCATATCTTAAAATACTTTGAGTCTTCCTTATCTTTCAATTTCAACGTTAGTCTATCCATTTCTGCACATGTGTAAATTTTTTGAATTATTTGCTGCTCCGATGACAATTGATCTGTTTTCCAAACTTGTGCTAGGGCTAACCTAGCTGCCGTAATTATATGTAATATTTTTTTTTTTTTTTAATTTGATTTATATGCCGCCCTTCTCCGGAGACTCAGGGCGGCTTACAGTGCGTTAAGCAATAGCCTTCATACTTTTGTATATTTATACAAAGTCAGCTTATTGCCCCCACAAACTGGGTCCTCATTTAACCTACCTTAGAAAGGATGGAAGGCTGAGTCAACCTTGAGCCTTGGAGAGATTCGAACCAGCAGTAAATTGCAGGCAGCTGTGTTAATAACAGGGTGCTTTAAACCACTGTAGTACCAAGGCATATTAGGTGTGTTTTTTTCCTTTCTAATGTTTTGTTTAATCATTCCTAACAAAAAAAATTCTGGTTCTAACTCAATATCCTCACTATCAACATGGAGATCATGTGAAGTGTTAATGCCGCTTTATAAGGCCTTGGTAAGGCCACACTTGGAATACGGCATTCAGTTTTGGTCGCCACGATGTAAAAAAGATGTTGAGACTCTAGAAAGAGTACAGAGAAGAACAACAAAGATGATTAGAGGGCTGGAGGCTAAAACATATGAAGAACGGTTGCAGGAACTGGGTATGTCTAGTTTCATGAAAAGAAGGACTAGGGGAGACATGATAACAGTCTTCCAATATCTCAGGGGTTGCCACAAAGAAGAGGGAGTCAAGCTATTATCCAATGCACCTAAGGATAGAACAAGAAGCAATGGATGGAAACTAATCAAGGAGAGAAGCAACTTAGAACTAAGGAGAAATTTCCAGACAGTTAGAACAATTAATCAGTGGAACAACTCCCCTCCAGAAGTTGTGAATGCTCCAACACTGGAAGCTTTTAAAAAGATGTTGGATAACCCATTTGTCTGAAGTGGTGTAGGGTTTCCTGCCTGGGCAGGAGGTTGGACTAGAAGACTTCCAAGGTCCCTTCCAATTCTGTTATTCTATTCTATTCTATTCTATTCTATTCTATTCTATTCTATTCTATTCTATTCTATTCTATTCTATTCTATTCTATTCTATTCTATTCTATCCTAGAACTGAGGTATGATTAATGAACGTAAAGCAAAGTTGGAATCAGCTTCTGGCCTTCCTCCTTCTTGATATAACAGAGTGCCACCTGCAGGATTAAAGATAGGCAGCCAGCTGTAATGAGAAATGAAATGTAGCTGGGGCGAAGGATTTAGGATAATTTCCGAGAATAAGGCAGTAAGCAATTATATGTTAAAACACTGTTTTCTTTTTCTTTTCTTTTTAACTATTTATATATTTTCACATTACATGCATAAGTGCTTCGTGAAGAGCATATTGTCTGAATCATTTTACTTATCAAATACTTTTCCCGCTCCTAATTTCTACCTCTAATATCCATTTATAAAACAAGCCCCATATTCGAAAATACTCTATATTTTCTTTTTCTTTTATTTTTAATGTCAATCTGTCCATTTCTGCGCAATCTAAATTTTTTTTTTTTAATTGTATCATCCTCTGTAAGTGTTTCCTCATTTTTCCAATACTGCGCAAATATGATTCTTGATGCTGTCAAGACATGTAATTTTTTTTTTTAATTTGATTTATATGCCGCCCTTCTCCGGAGACTTAGGGCGGCTTACAGTGCGTTAAGCAATAGCCTTCATACTTTTGTATATTTTTATACAAAGTCAGCTTATTGCCCTCACAAACTGGTTCCTCAATTTACCTACCTTAGAAAGGATGGAAGGCTGAGTCAACCTTGAGCCTGGCGAGATTCGATCTTATTTTAATTGCAGACAGCTGGTGGTAAATTACAGTGCTTAGTCTGTTGAGCTCTCCAGGCTCCCTTTATAAGTTCCCTTTATTGTATTTTTCAGGTATTATGCCTAGCAAAAAATATTTCTGGTTTATAATCTAGATGTTGTTTTAACATTTTCTCCAACATGTATGGATTTTTGTCCAATATTTCTTTGCTTTTACACATGTCCACCACATATGATAATATGTCCCCGCTGTCTCCTTACATTTCCAAGATTTGGCGGACATACTTTTAAACATCTTTGCTAATCTTGCCAGTGGTAGATGCCACCTATAAAACATTTTATATAAATTTTACTTATGTAGTTGCCATTAGGGACGCGGTGGCTCAGTGGATAAAATGCTGAGCTCATCGATCAAAAGGTCGGCAGTTCAGCGGTTCGAATCTCTAGCGCCGTATAACGGGGTGAGCTCCTGTGACTTGTCCCAGCTTCTGCCAACCTAGCAGATCGAAAGCACGTAAAAAATGCAAGTAGAAAAATAGGGACCACCTTTGGTGGGAAGGTAACAGCGTTCCGTGCGCCTTTGGCGTTGAGTCATGCCGGCCACATGACCACGGAGACGTCTTCGGACAGCGCTGGCTCTTCGGCTTTGAAACGGGGAGGAGCACCGCCCCCTAGAGTCGGGAACGACTAGCACATATGTGCGAGCGGAACCTTTACCTTTAGTTGCCATTGTCAATTTACAATTTCTTTCCCAAAGCTTTTGCCATTTGTCTAAATCTATAGTATATCCGAAGTTTTTTGCCCATACTATCATGGTTTCTTTTACCTGTTCATTTTCTGAACCCCTCTCTTTTCCTGGCTGGGATTTCTTTCTTTGTATCTCTTCAACACAAGAGTCTGCACACAACGGATTATGAAACAACTGTTTTAGGGTGTGGGTTTTTTTTTACACCTGATATTTTTAAATGGGAGCTGCAATAATATGAATCATTCTTAACCAGAATTCTAGTTTGTCAAGCAGGCAAGCCCTCCGCACTGATTCTCTGTTCTGGCCATACTTTTGGTTCCTAGCAATTGTGTGTGGTGGCTAATGGAGCTTACTTTTTGGGATAGCTGGAATTTTCCCTAAATCTTTGAGGGGAGAGAGGGAGGGAGGGAGGGAGGGAGGGAGGGAGGAAGGAAGGAAGGAAGGAAGGAAGGAAGGAAGGAAGGAAGGAAGGAAGGAAGGAAGGAAGGAAGGAAGATGAACAATAGGAGAGCGGAAGGAAGGAAGGGAAGGAAGATGAACAGTAGGAGGGGGAAGGAAGGAAGGGAAGGAAGGAAAGGAAGGAAGGAAGGAAGATGAACAATGGAAGGAGGAAGAAAGGGAGAGAGGGAGAAAGGAAGGAAGGAAGGAAGGAAGGAAGGAAGGAAGGAAGGAAGGAAGATGAACAATGGAAGGGGAAGGAAGGAAGATGAACAATGGAAGGGGAAAGAAGGAAGGAAGGAAGGAAGGAAGGAAGGAAGGAAGGAAGGAAGGAAGGAAGGAAGATGAACAATCGGAGGGGTAAGAAGGGAAGGAAGGAAGGTGAACAGTGGGAGAGGGAAGGAAGGAGAAAGGAGAGGGAGGGAAGATGAATGATCGGAGGGAGGGAGGGAAGGAAGGAAGATTAGAAAAATTTATATATGTATGGAAATGGATGAGCTAACCCACTGGATAGTAAAATGACAATGCCATATTTTTCTGTATCCATGGAACTACCCCAGTAATGGATGCGTTTTGAACCTTGCTGATTTCAAAACCAGTTCTATTGGATCTCGTATTCTCTCTTTTGAGAAAGATGTATTAAGTGTGTTGCATATTTATGGTCATAGTAAGGTTTTCCCCCAGTGAATGCCTTGCTTTGTATACACTGTGGGGTCCTTGTTGGTCTCGAGTTTGGTCGTTTTCTTACAGACGTTTCACTACCCAACCAGGTAACATCATCAGTGCCAGAAGGGAGTAGGGTTTGCTCTCATATTATATACTAAATATAGTTTAATATACCAGTATTTATATATTAATATATAAACAGATAGCAAACCCCACTCCCTTCTAGCACTGATGATGTTATGTAGTCTGGTAGTGAAACATTTGCCAGAAAACCAAGCAAGACATTCCTGATAGTTCAATCTGAGCTACAAATATTCTCTATCATTATATATTACTAGCTGATAACTCTGTGTTGCCCGGGTATTTATTTATCCCAATACTGTATTAGACAGGAAGAGCAACTTCACCCTGAGCCCTGATTTTGGCAAGAATTAAATTAGTGGATCTGATCTTGATTTAGAAGTGGCTTCTCGTCCGCGATATATGCACTCGGCCGTTCGACGTTGTAGTTCTTTCCTCGTACGTTATCTGCGTGAACTACGTCATGTCGGTCTCGTAGTGGTGCAGGTAGGCAGTTTGTCCTGAAGAATAATCACAGCCTTGTTGAAAATGTCCAGACCAAACATAATTTCTAATCTTGTATTTTCCCCTTACCAGAGGGAGCCCCCTTGTGGAGTACTGTGAAGCCATTACCATGGCAACTCCACTGTGTTGTACAGTAGAAGCCATTTTAAGGCACAACAGTCTATATCTTAACAGAACACATACACAACAACAGAAGTGTGTTAGGGGTGTCTTACCCCCACAGTATTTCTTTCCAGAGAGTAAGTCATCTGTGTACCAAGATTGGTTGAAATTGCTCGAGGCGTTCCAGAGTTATGCTGGAACATACATACATACACGCACACACAGACAGAGCCATATATATATATATGTGTGTGTGTGTGTGTGTGTGTGTGTGTGTGTGTGTGTGTATGTGTGTGTATGTATGTATGTATGTATGTATGTATGTATGTATGTATGTATAGATTTATTGAATCAAGAATAAAATCTATGCTCATTTCCAGTCCTCCATCTGGAATTCCATTTAACATATTGGCTGAACTATGTACCCTGTTTCCCCGAAAATAAGACATCCCCTGATAATAAGCCCAATCGGGCTTTTGAGAGCATGCGCTAAAATAAGCCTCCCCCCCCGAAAATAAGCCCTCCCGGAAAATATTTAAATGCAGAGCTGGAAATCAAGTAAGATGGCAAGAGGAGCCCCATCTTGCTCCACACTCCCCAAAATAATAAGACCTCCCTGAAAATAAGGCCAAGCATTTATTCCAGGATTCAAAAAAAATATAAGACAGGGTCTTATTTTCAGGGAAACACGGTACTTCCATACAGAATTGACTTTTCCATGCTATTTTATTGTTCCCTTTAATTGTTCGATTTAAAAGGCACGGAAAGATCTAATTCTTTGGAAACAAGGTACACCAACTACCCTTGGAAAGCACTTTCCCCCACAAACAATAAAATATGACAAAGGGTAGGATAGGTTGAAAGAAAACGACGTCACACAGCTGTTTTAAAAAGGGCTTTGTTGCTTTTATTGTTCAAAATGAACAATCAAGTTTATTGTACAAAATGCTCACAGCCAAACCAAACAGTTAACAGACATATAATTCACAGTTAAATTACAATTTCCTGTGAAAAGCGAGTCCCTCTCCGCTTCGGTAGCTGATAAATCGATAAAATGGCAGCATTGTGTTTTGCAAACTGAGAAAAAAACTTATTCAAGCGCATCGATGCTTTTGTGCAAATCCAATAGGTTTTGGTCAACCGCTGAAGACATGAATATTGATTTAAAGGTTTTTAGCCAGGATAATGCAACTGGTTTTAAGTACAACTCGTTGTAAACCTGAAGGATACTTGCAATCAGATTATTTCCTCAGGAACGGATTCGTAGTTAAATAATAATCCACTGAGCATCAGGTTAACGAGACTAAGATTTAGAGCAGGGATGGTGAACTATGGCCCTTTTATGAATTGTGGACTTCAACTCCCAGAATTCCTGAGCTGGCATGGGAACGTGGCCCTTTATGATTCGTGGGCTTCAACTCCCAGAATTCCTGAGCCGGCATGAGAACATGGCCCTTATTTATGACTGGTGGACTTCAACTCCCAGAATTCCTGAGCCGGCATGGGAACATGGACCTTATTTATGACTGGTGGACTTCAACTCCCAGAATTCCTGAGCCGGCAAGGGAACGTGGCCCTTATTTATGACTGGTGGACTTCAACTCCCAGAATTCCTGAGCCAGCCATGCTGGTTAAAGAATTCTGGGAGTTGAAGTCCACAAGTCATAAAGGGGCCACAATTCCTCACCTCTGATTTAGAGCAAAGACTCACTTGAGATCATCCATCACACCCTTCATTTCCAAATTTTGGGATTGGATCTTGATGTAGCAAAAATAACTTATATCAGAAGAGAATAGTATCAACAGAAGATGCTTTCCCCTAAGCAAATGCCATAGATATATTGGCACCAACAAGTAGAAGGGCGAGCGACAAGGATAACGTGAAAAAGAGCATGGCTGACTCAGCAGAATTAGGTAGCCCTCGACTTACAAGAGTTCATTTAGCAACCGTTTGAAGATACGACGGCACTGAAAAAAAAGGGACTTCACATCAGGACCCTGGCAGTATCCTCATGGTCACATGATCAAAAATTCAGACGCTAGGGAGCCAACTCACACTTATGATGGTTGCGTCGGAGGTGTGTGTGTCACACGGTCCCTTTTTGCGCCCTTCTGACAAGCCAGATTCACTTAACAACTGTGCCACTGATTTAACGACTGAAGTGATTCGCTTAACAACCGTGGCAAGAAAGGTCGTAGAGGGGAACAAAACTCGTTTTAAGAACTGTTGCTCACTCAGCAACAGAAATGTGGGGATCGATTGACGTCGTAAGTCGAGGACTGCCTGTAGTTTTATTGTCACAGTTTTATTGCCATAGTCATAAAGTTAAGAATACATTTGCACGCCTGGCCTCCAACTACTTCTCGGACACATCCACAAAAATTCAATCGAGCACACTCAAACCGAGCTTGGAGAAATACGCTAAATTCGGCTTCGAGAACCAAACCAGCAATGACAGTAAAGTCGCAGAAAAAATGTAATTAAGGCAGTGCGTTATTTAGCAGCTGTTGGAGTGGTGCGGTGGCCTAGAGGTGGAACTCTCGCTTCACAATCCAGAGGTTGTGAGTTCGATCCTAGGTCGAGGCAGATATTTCTCCCTCTGGGTATGTCGAGAATATATCTGCTGAACAAAACTCCTCATTGGAAACAGGAAGGGCATCCGGCCAGTAAACACTCAGCTCCATTCAGTTGCCCAGACTCCACCCCGCAAGGGATTATGGGGTCTTTAAATGAAGATGATGATGATGTTATTTAGCAGCCGTTGGGACATCCGCAATAAATTAAGGCGAAAACACGGCTCACCGTTTACCTTCTCCTATTCTCAAGAAACGAGCGGGATGAGATTACACGGATTTTCATTTGCTTTGGTCAATTTGCTTCAACCTCACGCCGTGCAACACACACACGAGACACTTGGGGGGGTGGGGAAGAGTTTTTGGATCCCCTCCCCCTCCCCGGGTTCCAAGAGAGAGTTTTCATTAAGTTCTTGCTTTGTTCAGGAGAGGGGGAACAAAAATAAAAAGGCATTTTTAAACATAGATATGTAAAACTGCAGGCGGTACATTCCGGCAGCCTTTAGATGACTAAATACCATTCGATATTCCGTTATTAACAATATGTTAAATATCTGGGGCCGAACGGTGCAGATTCCGTTAGCGAAAGCTGCCCATGGTGTGGCTATTCACAAATACCTCCTCGAGAAGTAAGGGTTTTTTTTGAGCTCCCTTCCAATGGTCTTTCTTGCTTTCTCTAACCCTGTTGTAGACAAGGAGAAAAATACAATTGTTAGAAGCGTCAAGCTGGCAATCTCTGGTCATCCTACAAAATAGTTCTATGCGAGGATAGATAGATAGTTAGATTGATAGATAGATAGATAGATAGATAGATAGATAGATAGATAGATAGATAGATGATAGATAGATAGATAGATAGATAGATAGATAGATAGATAGATAGATAGATAGATGGATGGATGGATGGATGGATGGATGGATGGATGGGTGGATGGGTGGATGGGTGGGTGGGTGGATAGACAGACAGACAGACAGACAGACACGATATGATATAGAGATAGATGAGATAGATAATATAATGATATGATATAGATAGATGATAGATATAGATATGATATTAGAGATAGATAGATGATAGATGATATAGATATAGATGATAGATAGATATAGATATATGTTATAGAGATAGATGATAAATAGATGATAGATATAGATATATTAGAGATAGATGATAGATAGATAGATAGATAGATAGATAGATAGATAGATAGATAGATAGATAGATAGATGATAGTTGGATATAGATATGAAATGTTATAGAGATAGATGATAGATGATAGACAGATAGACAGATATAGATATGGTATTAGAGATAGATGATATAGATATGTTATAGATGATAGATGATAGACAGATATAGATATTAGATATGATATAGATAGATGATAGATAATAGACAGATAGATAATATAGATATAGATATAGATATGATATGATATAGATAGATGATAGATAGTTAAGATAGATAGATCAATCCCAGATATAGAATAGAATAGAATAGAATAGAATAGAATAGAATAGAATAGAATAGAATAGAATAGAATAGAATAGAATAGAATAGAACAGAACAGAACAGAGCAGAATAGAATAACAGAGTTGGAAGGGACCTTGGAGGTCTTCTAGTCCAACCCCCTGCTTAGGCAGGAAACCCTACACCACTTCAGACAAATGGTTATCCAACATCTTCTTAAAAACTTCCAGTGTTGGAGCATTCACAACTTCTGGAGGAAAGTGGTTCCACTGGTTAATTTTTCCAACTGTCAAGAAATTTCTCCTTAGTTCTAAATTGCTTCTCTCCTTGATGAGTTTTCATCCGTTGTTTCTTGTCCTGCCCTCAGGTACTTTGGAGAAGAGCTTGACTCCCTCTTCTTTGTGGCAGCCCCTGAGATATTGGAACACTGCTATCATGTCACCCCTAGTCCTTCTTTTCATTAGACTAGACACACCCAATTCCAGCAACTGTTCTTCATATGTTTTACCCTCCAGTCCCCTCATCATCTTTGTTGCTCTTCTCTGCACACTTTCTAGTGTCTCAACATCTTTTTTACATCGTGGCGACCAAAACTGGATGCCATATTCCAAGTATTCCAGAGATAAATTAAGGTGCTAGTTGTGCTCTTTCAAACCCTTGATGGCTTGGAAGCAGGGTATTTGAAGAAATGCCTCGCTTAACAACATTAGTTTTGTACGGGACTATCTGTGCAATAACTCGAAATAAAGGGCTATTTTACGGAATTTCATTGCTAACGATCAATATATTTCTTTGGGGGAAGAAATTCTCGAGATCTTTTTGACCTTTAAGAGCTTCTAGAACTTGTGACAGTTTTGGCTGGAGCTTACTGACCTGACATGTCCTGCTATCATTTTCTGCCCCCAAATTTGCTATCCTGAATCCGATCTCACGGCCTTTCCCTGTTTGGTCGGGGTCGATTCCGGAGGCTCTTTCGATTCCGGTGTGACAGGAAGGGAAGCTGACTGTTCTTTAGATCCTTCTTTCAGTGGGGTAGAAGGCACGTCACCGATGGACACCAAGTGTTTTCGGTCCTTCGCAGGAGTCTTAGCTTCCACTTTGGTAACCCGAAATCTGGAACAAGGCAATTCATTAAAAGGAATGTTGAGACCATCTAGCAGGGTTGATGTTATGGAAAATGGCAACCGATACAAAAGCAGAAAGATAACTTGGAAAAGATCATCCAATC
Organism: Pantherophis vulpinus; assembly: GCA_037215915.1. Lineage (NCBI taxonomy): Eukaryota > Metazoa > Chordata > Lepidosauria > Squamata > Colubridae > Pantherophis > Pantherophis vulpinus. The sequence goes on from JAXLNS010000008.1 coordinate 81,955,016, forward strand.
ATTCCTGCCCCTTGCCTATTTTGGCTTGTTCTCTTTTCATCCATCCATCCATCCATCCATCCATCCATCCATCCATCCATCCATCCATCCATCCATCCATCCATTATTACCTTTAGAATTTAGAATAACAGAGTTGGAAGGGACTTCTAATCCAAGCTCCTTCTCAGGCACAAAGCCCTATACCCGTGATGGAAAACCTGTGGCACGCATGCCACCATATCGGTGGGCCTGCGAGCTCAGCTCCAGCGTGCATGCGCACGCTGGCCAGCTGATTTTCAGGCCTTCTGGACCCACCGGAAGTCAGGCTGTTTCTGGCCTCCAGAGGTCCTCTGGGGTGGGGGGAAGGCCGTTTTTGCCCTGCCCAGACTCCTAGAAAGGCTCTGAAACCTGGGGAGAGCAAAAAACAGGCCTTCTTGTCCTACCGTAAGTCAGCAAATGAGACATTTCCGGCCTCCGGGGGGGGGGATGGGGAAGGCTGTTTTCGTCCTCCCCAGGCTCTTAGAAAGCCCCTGGAGCCTGGGGAGGGCAAAAAACAGGCCTACTAGGCCCACCATGCCATCAAGTGCCAAAAGCGGGGGGTGCCCGGGGGTCGCACACGCATGCACAGGGGGGCGGGGCACATAGAATTATGGGTGTTGGCATGCGCACGCATGACCCCCCGCGCAACCCCCGCTTTTGGCATGCAATGGCAAAAAGGTTAGCCATCACTGCCCTATTGTCAACACTCCAAACTACATTCGTTCCAGTGCTGACATGAGGAGAAGAGGGGGCAGCTGGCAAGAGGACGCTTGACTTTTCACCTACTTATTTTCCCTGAAGATAATATCCCCTAGGAGATGGGATGGGAGGGGAGACATTCCTGGGAGCTGAAGTAGTAGATATGGGGAGAGTGATTTGGAAGATGGCCAATGAGACGCAGAGAATTGGGGAACGGAATGGGAAGGTTTGGGGTCAGGAAGTCAGTGTTGGCTACGACGTAGTCGGGGACAGATTGTCGTGCTTAATAAATGAAAGATTTCATCAAAGACTATTTGTTTGGAAATGCAATTTATTTGAGATGACACCGAAACCTGACACCTATATTATTTCAGACAAATGGTTGTCCAACATCTTCTTAAAAACTTCCAGTGTTGGAGCACCCATAACTTCTGGGGGCAAGTTGTTCCACTGATTAATTGTTCTAACTGTCAGGAAATATCTCCTTAGTTCTAAGTTGCTTGAGAAGTAATTCAAGGCAGTGAACATACTCAATATATCTTCCGCCTCCTATTTTCTCCACAACAAATGAAATAAGTTGGGCTGAGAAAGAGTGACTGACTACCCAAGGTCACCTAGCCACCTTTCGTGGTTAAACTGGGACTAGAACTCAGAGTCTCCTGGTGATTGGCCTTAAGTCACCCAGCTGGCTTTCATGCCTAAGATGGAACCAGAACTCACAGTCTCCTGGTGATTGGTCCTAAGTCACCCAGTTGACTTTCATGCCTAAGGCAGAACTAGAACTCACAGTCTCCTGGTGATTGGCCCTAAGTCACCCAGCTGGCTTTCATGCCTAAAATGGAACTAGAACTCACAGTTTCCTGGTGATTGGCCTTAAGTCACCCAGCTGGCTTTCATGCCTAAAATGGAACTAGAACTCACAGTCTCCTGGTGACTGGCCTTAAGTCACCCAGCTGGCTTTCATGCCTAAGGTGGAACTAGAACTCACAGTCTCCTGGTGATTGGCCCAAAGTCACCCAGTTGGCTTTCATGCCTAAGGCGGAACTAGAACTCACAGTCTCCTGGTGACTGGCCTTAAGTCACCCAGCTGGCTTTCATGTCTAAGGTGGAACTAGAACTCACATTCTCCTGGTGATTGGCCCAAAGTCACCCAGTTGGCTTTCATGCCTAAGGCAGAACTAGAACTCACAGTCTCCTGGTGATTGGCCTTAAGTCACCCAGTTGGCTTTCATGCCTAAAATGGAACTAGAACTCACAGTCTCCTGGTGATTGGCCCAAAGTCACCCAGCTGGCTTTCATGCCTAAGGCGGAACTAGAACTCAGTCTCCTGGTGATTGGCCCAAAGTCACCCAGCTGGCTTTCATGCCTAAGGCGGAACTAGAACTCACAGTCTCCTGGTGATTGGCCCAAAGTCACCCAGCTGGCTTTCATGCCTAAGGCGGAACTAGAACTCACAGTCTCCTGGTGATTGGCCCAAAGTCACCCAGCTGGCTTTCATGCCTAAGGCGGAACTAGAACTCACAATCTTCTGGCGATTGGCCCAAAGTCACCCAGCTGGCTTTTATGCCTAAAGTGGAACTAGAACTCACAGTCTCCTGGTGATTGGCCTGAAAGGTGGTTGGATGACTTTGGATGTCCCAGTTTCCAGCCTGGTGCCTTAACCACTAGACCAAAGTAAGTTGATGCATCCGTGTTTTACCCGAGTTGATCCGGTCTGAGTCCCAACAGTCTCGTTCTGTCTCCCCTCTCCTCTATTCCCGGCTTGCAAACAGAAGCCAACTGGGCCCCTTCTTCTCATGAAAAAAAGCCAACTTACCTTCCCACGGAGAGAACGGTGACCTGTCCATGTCGGGGTCTTTTGCCTTCTTTGGCCCTTTTATTTGGACTGAAGAGATTCCACCGTTTATGGCTGCAACGAGAACAAGCGCCTGTCGAGGCCACCCCGCCAATGGTGTGCAAGTGGTGTCCTCGGCAAGTGTGTTTTGACAAAGGACCTCCAGGAGATGATGGAGAACCTGGACTCGTTGGGCTGCCTGGCGTGGTTGGGCTGATTTTTGGAGCAGGAAAAAAAAAATTGCCATTTAGGGCAGGCAGTTGATGAATTAATTCCAACTATCTTTTTTTTTTTCTCCTGAGCTCACACTATGGATGTTACATGACTTCCGAACACACTTTTTTCCCCCCTAAATGACCTTGTTCCACAAAGTTTATGTTAATCTGGAATGCTTCAATCCCAAAGTGAAACTAACAGCCAATGTGCAAGCATTACTTTTGAGAAGAAATTGCTGTGAACTTTCTGATTCTATTCTTCTCCTCCTCCATACCCATCCTTATCTACCTTCGTATTTCTTCCTTCATCCTCCTTATCTATCTTCTTCTTCTAGTTCTTCCTTCATCCTCCTTATCTATCTTCTTCTTCTAGTTCTCTTCCATCAGTCTCCTTATCTATCTTCTTCTAGTTCTTCCTTCCTCATCCTTATCATCTTCTAGTTCTTCCTCCGTCCTCATCTCTCTTCTTCTAGTTCTCTTTCTTCATCCTCATCTCTCTCCTTCTAGTTCTCTTCCTTCATCCTCCTTATCTCTCTCCTTCTAGTTCTTCCTTCCTCATTCTTATCTATCTCCAAGTTCTTCCTTCCTCATCTTTATCTATCTTCTTCTAGTTCTCCTCCTTCGTCCTCCTTATCCATCCTCTTCTAGTTCTCTTCCTTTGTCCTCATCTTCTAGTTCTTCCTTCCTCATTCTTATCTATCTTCTAGTTCTCTTCATCCTCCTTATCTATCTTCTTCTAGTTCTTCTTTCCTCATCCTTATCTATCTTCTAGTTCTCTTCCTTCACCCTCATCTATCTTCTTCTAATTCTCTTCCTTCCTCATCTTTATCCATCCTCTTCTAGTTTTCTTCCTTTGTCCACCTTATCTATCTTCTTCTAGTTCTTCCTTCCTCAACTATCTTCTAGTTCTTCTTTTCTCATCCTTATCTATCTTCTAGTTCTTCCTTCCTCATCTTTATCTATCTTCTTCTAGTTCTCCTCCTTCGTCCTCCTTATCCATCCTCTTCTAGTTCTCTTCCTTTGTCCTCATCTTCTAGTTCTTCCTTCCTCATTCTTATCTATCTTCTAGTTCTCTTCCTTCATCCTCCTTATCTAGCTTCTTCTAGTTCTCTTCCTTCCTCATCTTTATCCATCCTCTTCTAGTTTTCTTCCTTTGTCCACCTTATCTATCTTCTTCTAGTTCTTCCTCCCTCAACTATCTTCTAGTTCTTCCTTCCTCATCCTTAACTATCTTCTTCCTTCCTCATTCTTATCTATCTTCTTCTAGTTCTCTTCCTTCCTCATCTTTATCCATTTTCTTCTAGTTCTTTTCCTTTGTCCACCTTATCTATCTTCTTCTAGTTCTTCCTCCCTCAACTATCTTCTAGTTCTTCCTTCCTCATCCTTATCTATCTTCTAGTTCTCTTCCTTCGTCCTCTTTATTTATCTCCTTCTCTTTCTTCATCCTTCTTATCTATCTCCTTCTAATTCTTCCTTCCTCATCCTTACCTATCTTCTTCTCCTTCTCCCTCATCTCATTTCAATCAGACTCATTAATTCCAAGGAACTGAATGGTGATTGAGTTAACAGGGATAATTTTCTTCCTGATGTTTAAAGTCTGTTCCTTTATTTTTGCTTTCCTATCGTCCCTTCCTAGCGGAAAGATTCAGGAGTTATTCGCTCCACTTTACTGGAGATTGTTTAAGGAAAAGAGAAAGCATTTGTAACGAGGTGGTTTACCTTTCTGGATCACACACAGGATTATCAGCCACCATAGCTTTCAGCACATCTGCGTTGGCTGCAAAAATTAGAAACCGTATTTAATATTTTTGTTCTGGATTCTTTACTCCGCTGTTGAGCAAAAAGGGGTGAATGAGAAGACCCACAAACAGTGAGCTAAATTGAATCATTTACTTATGAGACAGAATTGGTAGAAAATATGTTTTTCAGAGCAACTCTTCACACATCTACTTAGGAGAAAGCTGAGTGGCTCGGGACACCCTGCAAATAGTATTTAATAAATACTATTTTAAGAACAAAAGATTTTAAAGGTGTACTCTCTTTAAAGCAGGTTTTAATAACTGGAAAAATCATGCATTGCTTAAAATCTTCCGGGAATGGATGTGATCCAGTGGTGAAATTCAATTTTTTTTTTTACTATCGGTTCTGTGGGTATGGCTTGGTGGGTGTGGTGTGGCTTGGTGGGCATGGCAGGGGAAGGATACTGCAAAATCTCCATTCCCACCCTACTCCAAGGGAAGGATAAGAGCCTTGGTGGCGCAGCAGACTAAAGTGCAACTGTTTTTTTTATTATTATTAAACTTTATTGTTTAAAAGAAAAAACATTTAAAAGCATACAAGTGCAACTGTTAACTAGCACCAGCTGCCTGCAATTACTGCAAGTTCAAATCTCACCAGGCTCAAGGTTGACTCAGCCTTCCATTCTTTCGAGGTAGGTAAAATGAGGACCCGGATTGTGGGGGCAATAAGCTGACTTTGTATAAAAAAGAACACCGCTTGGGGGGGGCACCGAAAGCCCTACTAAGCAGGTATATACAAAAGTATGAAGGCTATTGCTTAACGCATTGTAAGCCGCCCTGTGTCTCCAGAGAAGGGCGGCATATAAATCGAACCAATCAATCAATCACTCTACAGTCCTTCCCAAGACACTAAAAGAGCTCAAATAAATTTGTAGAGTCGTTTCTAAAAACTTGGGGAGGTCCCTTACCTTCGTTTTTCATGATATAATCAACTATCTGTCCCACCGTGTCACTGTTTTCATTGATGCTGTCATTCAATTCTAAAAGTAAGAAAACAAACAAAAAACAAACCTCAAAAAGTAACTTTTGTTCCTGGAAAGCAGCGATAAAACTACATTTTCCAAAATGGCATATGAAGCAGAGATTAAAATTGCTATCTCTGAAAAACAGCTTGAAGGGGAGAGGGGGGGGGGTTGATTGTTATTGAAAATTGGTATGGCTGAAAAAAAAAGCAAAACTAAAAAAATAAAAGGCAAACGAGTCATTTCTTCCTATTTCTCCTATTTGGCAACCGTGATATTAAAAAGACGTTGAGACTCTAGAAAGAGTGCAGAGAAGAGCAAGAAAGATGATTAGGGGACCGGAGGCTAAAACATATGAAGAACAGTTGCAGGAATTGGGTATGTCTAGTTTGATGAAAAGAAGGACAAGGGGAGACATGATAGCCGTCTTCCAATATCTCAGGGGCTTTCGTAAAGAAGAGGGAGTCAAGCTATTCTCTAAAGCACCTCAGGGTAGGACAAGAAGCAATGGGTGGAAACTAATCAAGGACAGAAGCAACTTAGAACTAAGGAGAAATTTCCTGACAGTGAGAACAATTGATCAGTGGAACAACTTGCCTCCAGAGGTTGTGAATGCTCCAACACTGGAAGTTTTTAAGAGGAGATTGGATAACCAATTGTCTGAAATAGCATAGGGTCTCCTGCTTGAGTTTGGATTAGAAGACCTCCAAGGTCCCTTCCAACTCTGTAATTCGATGTTCTTTTGGGGGGGAGGGAAGTTCAGAGAAGAGCATCAAAGATGATTAGAGTGCTGGAGGTTAAACCATAAGATGAATGATTGAGGGAAGTAGGTAATGGATGGATGGATGGATGGATGGATGGATGGATGGAAGAAAGAAAGAAAGAAAGAAAGAAAGAAAGAAAGAAAGAAAGAAAGAAAGAAAGAAAGAAAGAAAGAAAGAAAGAAAGAAAGAAAGAAAGAGAGAGAGAGAGAGAGAGAGAGAGAGAGAGAGAGGGAGGGAGGGAGGGAGGGAGGGAGGGAGGGAGGGAGGGAGAAGAAAGGCAGGCAGGCAGGCAGGCAGGCAGGCAGGCAGGCAGGCAGAAAGAAAGAAAGAAAGAAAGAAAGAAAGAAAGAAAGAAAGAAAGAACAAAAGAAAAAGGAAGGAAGGAAGGAAGGAAGGAAGGAGAGAGGGAGAAGAAAGGCAGGCAGAAGGAAAGGATTGAGATGGTCAGTTTTACAGAATGAATGAACGAACAAACAAATGAATGAAAGAAAGAAAGAAAAAAGGAGGGAGGGAGAAAGCAGGCAGGCAGGCAGAAAGAAAGAACAAAAGAAAAAGAAAGGAAAGAAGGAAGGAAGGAAGGAAGGAGGGAGGGAGGGAGGGAGAAGAAAGGCAGGCAGGCAGACAGAAGGAAAGAACAAAAGAATAAGGAAGGAAGGAAGGAGGGAGGGAGGGAGGGAGAGAGGGAGGGAGGGAGAAGAAAGGCAGGCAGGCAGGCAGAAAGAAAGAACAAAAGAAAAAGGAAGGAAGGAGGGAGGGAGGGAGGGAGGGAGAAGAAAGGCAGGCAGGCAGACAGAAGGAAAGAACAAAAGAATAAGGAAGAAAGGAAGGAAGGAGGGAGGGAGGGAGGGAGGGAGGGAGAAGAAAGGCAGGCAGGCAGACAGAAAGAAAGAACAAAAGAAAAAGGAAGGAAGGAAGGAGGGAGGGAGGGAGGGAGAAGAAAGGCAGGCAGGCAGACAGAAGGAAAGAACAAAAGAATAAGGAAGGAAGGAGGGAGGGAGGGAGGGAGAAGAAAGGCAGGCAGGCAGGCAGAAAGAAAGAACAAAAGAATAAGGGAGGAAGGAAGGAGGGAGGGAGGGAGGGAGGGAGGGAGAAGAAAGGCAGGCAGGCAGAAAGAAAGAAAGAACAAAAGAAAAAGGAAGGAAGGAGGGAGGGAGGGAGGGAGGGAGAAGAAAGGCAGGCAGGCAGGCAGAAAGAAAGAACAAAAGAAAAAGGAAGGAAGGAGGGAGGGAGGGAGAAGAAAGGCAGGCAGGCAGAAAGAAAGAAAGAACAAAAGAAAAAGGAAGGAGGGAGGGAGGGAGAAGAAAGGCAGGCAGGCAGGCAGAAAGAAAGAACAAAAGAAAAAGGAAGGAAGGAAGGAGGGAGGGAGGGAGGGAGAAGAAAGGCAGGCAGGCAGACAGAAGGAAAGGGTCAGCTTTGAGATGGTCAGCTTTAGAGAATGAATGAATGAATGAATGAATGAATGAATGAATGAATGAATGAAAGAAAGAAAGAAAGAAAGAAAGAAAGAAAGAAAGAAAGAAAGAACGAAAGAAAGAACAAATGAACTAGGGGTGACATGATCATAATCTTCCAATATCTAAAGAGCTGTCACAAAGAAGACGGGGTGAGTCTATTCTCCAAAGCACCTGAAGGCAGGACAAGAAGCAACGGGTGGAAACTCATCAAGGAGAGAAGCAACCTAGGACTCAGGAAAACCCAAAACTATGACTGTATGAATACAAAAACAACTTTTTTTAAAAAAAAAAAAAAACAGCTCTTCCTTACCTATCTTTTCCCCCAGCTGTTCGTCTTCTTCCTCTGCTTCGGTCGTACAGCGATAGCCCTTTTTCTTTAGCACGTGGCAAATTAAAATCCCTAACAGCCCCATGAGGAAGAATACCGGAATCAGGAAATAAGCGATATATTCAAGGTGTCCTCCTCCATCTTTGGGAGAGCCGTTTTCGGATTTATTGGTTGCGCTTCCAAAACTGGGGCTTGCCAAGGCTTCAGGGGCTCCTAGGGAAACAGAAGGCGAAAGAGGCCACCCTGTCAGTCAAATCTACCCTTGGATAATGCAACAGGTCAAACATCTAAAGAACTGTTGTGGCTCCGTTACCGGAGCCTGTGTCATCGGCAGGAGAGGACTCTGAGAGTGAAGGAGAGGAGTTGGCAAGGCCTCCCTCTCCAGGACCCTCCTCTCTGGCAATGCCTTTGGTGCCCACCGAAGGGCAAGAGATAGGCCCGGGGCCAAGCACGTCCACGCAGCCACAGGTGGACAGTAATGAGGGAGATGAGTCTTGGCTGGATCCTCGGCAGCGTCGCAGAGATAAGCGCGCGCAACAGAAGAGGCGTGCCAGAGATTAAGCTGAGTCACTGGACCACACCCCACAGGGTATAAAAGGCGCTGAGGTGGCCATTCAGACTCTGTGACGGACAAAACTAACTACTATCGAGTCACATTGCATCTTTGGAAACAGCATTATCTGCCTTGGATTTAATTACGGACTGGACAATTCTTGAACTGTGTGTATCTTGTTTATGAGTAAAGTTCTTGGCAAGCAGCTACTGGGTTGCTGCCAAGCCTCTTATCAGAACAATTGGTTGTCTGCCAGTTTATTTAACCCCCGTCTGTCTGTTTATGTGCGTGTGTGAGATGGGAACAGAACAAGAACTTTCCTTTCTGATAAAAGAACTACGAGCAAGCAAGGTGGGCTCATCCTACCTCTCAGAGGCAGGCGGCTTGGTGTTTGTAGTGGGATTCAGCCGGTTCGGACGAAACAGTTGTTAAAATTGCTGACTGGCCCCACCCCTCCCCTGAGTCCCCACGCAACCCGTTTTGGTTCCCAGATAAGTGCAGGGAGGCCTACTAGGCCCAAAATGGGGTGTGAGAGGGTGCGGTGTGCCCGTTCCCCCCCCCCCGGCCCGTTTTGGCTCCCAGGAAGCTGCAGGAGGCTGAGTGCTGCCTATCACACCCCATGGCCACACCCACTATGGCCACGCCCACCGAGCTCGTCATTAGGGCAGAGAACCGTTTGTTAAATTAATTGAATCCCACCACTGTGTGTGTCTTTGTGTATGTGTGGGTGTGTGTTTGTGTGTGTGTATAATTTATATTTTGCTGATAAAGAAATATCAGCGAAATATAAATTTGGTATAAAAATGGTTTGTCCTGAATGTGACCGCTTGAGGGATCCTGGATTGGAGCTGAAAGGCGAAAGGGATGCAGTATGCTCCCTCCCACATGCCGGGGTAGACCAGATGTCTCGATAGAAAAACACTTAATCTCTCCCCTGGCTCAAGCTGATGAAGGGAGGAGAACTTGTGGCTCAGAGGTTAATACAACGGCCTAACATGCAGGCAGCCCAAGTTCGAATCCAAGTAAGGGTCTGGCTAGCTGATGAGAGCTAAATAGCTTGAAATAGATCTATACTAGTCTCCCTTTATTTCTTTAACAGCGAAATATAAATTTGGTATAAAATGGTTTGTCGTGAATGCGACAGCTTGAGGGATCCTGGATTGGAGCTGAAAGGCGAAAGGGATGCAGTATGCTCCCTCCCACATGCTGGGGTAGACCAGGTGCCTCGATATATATAAAGTGTTTTTCTATCGAGCGAAATATAAATTTTATATACAGATATATATATATATATATATATATACACACACACACACACACATATATATTTGATATATATATATATATATATATACACACACACACACACACACACACACACACGTGTGTGTGTGTGAATAAAATAAATATTTGACCGTTACAGGGAGGAATGAGATGAGGGTGTGGCTAACTGAAGAAGACAAACTAGTCAGAAATAGATCTATCTTAGTCTCCCTTAAGTCTCACAACAGACAGCAAAATGCTGCTTTGATGTCTGATAAAGCCTAGAAACTAGTGAATGAGATTCCACTGAACTATGGCTGTAGAAACATCTTGATTTATGTAGGAAAAACCTGGCTGAAAGAAAAATACACATAAAGACCTACGAAAAGAGAATAATATATATATAAAATATATATATATACACACACATTAATATACAAATATACACACACACACATATTAATTTCATTTTGCAGACAAGGTTCTTATGTGTTTAGATACTTTCATTGTAAAGATCCTTTGGTGGCCAATACAGCTAGTCCTCGACGTACAGCTGCAATAGAGCTCCGAATTCCTGTTAAGTGAGCTTCACCCCAATTTTACGACCTTTCTCGCCACCATTGTTAAGGGAATCGCGGCAGCTGTTTGGTCGTTAAGTGAATCTAGCTTCCCTGTGAACTTGGCTCATTGGAAGTTCGCCAAAGGGGATTATGGGACACACACACACCCCACGAGACAATGCAACCGTCATAAATATGAATCCGTTGCCAAGCGGATTCTGAATTTCAATCATGTGACCCTGGGGACGCCGCAATGATCATTAAGTGTGAAAAACGGTCGTAAGTCGCTTCTTTCAGTGCCGCTGTAACTTCAAATGGTCACTAAACAAACTGTTGTAAGACGAGGAGTGCTGGTGCAACAATCTCTATAGATTTAAAGTCTGTTCTATAGTCCATTTCTATGTCAGTAAATCAGACTGCATTTTTGCTGTTACACCGTATTTGGGGGGTATCATTTTAAACCTTTTAAATGAGTAGAAAGAATATCTTTGATTTACCAAGGATCTGACCTTAAAAAAGATTTTTTTTTCCTCCTCTCTATACACTAATAAATAAGATGAAAATATAGATACTTTATTAGCTACTGACCAGTAGGGGGCACTACACAATCAGGAGATTTTAGGCCTATCTTCCACAGAGGTTCCACCACTGTATCAAATGGTGTTTGCTATTGCTTTTACAAACAAAAAACAAACAAAAAAAGTTTTAAAAAGTATCTTTACTAACAACAAACTGAAAATCCAATAAAAAAATAAACCAGCAAGAGGAAAGAACTAAATTAGGGACGTTACAGACACCAGTAAATTGTTCTTTTGCACTTTATTTCCTCCCAAATGATTCCTTTAGGTAATTAAACATGATGTCAGATCACTTCCATAACAGGAGAGGAGAGGGAAGAGAGAAGGGGAGGGGAGGGAAGAGGGAGAGAAGGGGAAGGAGAGAAGGGGGAGGGAAGATAAGAGAAGGAAAGGAATGGAAAAATAGGAAAGGAAATATAGGAAGTGAAGGGAAGGAAGAAAAGAGGAAGGGAAGAGAAGGGAAGGAAAGGAAAGGAAGAAAAGAGGAAGGAAAGGAAGAAAAGAGGAAGGGAAGGGAAGGGAAGGGAAGGGAAGGGAAGGGAAGGGAAGGGAAGGAAAGGAAAGGAAAGGAAAGGAAAGGAAGGGAAGGGAAAATAGGAAAGGAAAGGAAAAATAGGATAGGATAGGATAGGATAGGATAGGATAGGATAGGATAGGATAGGATAGGATAGGATAGGAAAGGAAAGGAAAGGAAAGGAAAGGAAAGGAAAGGAAAGGAAAGGAAAGGAAAGGAAAATAGGAAAGGAAAGGAAAGGAAGGGAAGGGAAAATAGGAAAAGAAAGGAAAGGAATGGAAAGGAAAGGAAAAATAGGATAGGATAGGATAGGATAGGATAGGATAGGATAGGATAGGATAGGATAGGATAGGATAGGATAGGATAGGATAGGATAGGAAAGGAAAGGAAGAAAAATATTTCAAACCAAGTTCTCCTCCGGAAGACGTCTGACTAACTTGCAAAGCCAAAAATAACCCAAAAACTATTTTGTTGGGAGTCTTTCCAATCATGTCCAATAAGCTGTGATTTTGGACTTCCCAGAGATGAGATCAATTTTCAACCTGCATCAGAACAGTAAAATGCATTATTTTTCACCTTCCTGTTTCTGCTGAATTTGCTATTCAAGAACTGGACAAATCCCGGAAATGGATTTCCTCTTGAAATCCACAGGACTCTCTTGTATGATACAATAGAAACCTAAGCTGACCGTTAGCTGACCGTTTCTTTTGGAGAATCAGCCAAAGAATTTTCTTTTTCCTTGTCATTACGATAAAGGATAACCATTTTTAAAAAAATCAAAATAAAAATCAAAGAGTTACTTCCTTTACAGTATTGATCAGTGCAATTCGCCTGCTCAGCTTGAAAATCAAAATGCAACCTCATCCTTTCTTCGGATTGGATCTGAAGTTACATACAGGCAGTCCTCGACTTATGACCGACATTGAACCCAACTTTTCTGTTGGTGAGCGAAACGTTGGTTAAGTGGATTTTGCCCCCATTTTGCCACCGTTGTTAAGTGAATCACTGCAGTGATTAAATTAGCAACACGGCTGTTAAGTGAATCTGGCTATCCCCGTTGACTTTGCTCGTCAGGAGGTCGCAAAAGGGGATCAGGTGTAACCGTCATAAGTAGGAGTCAGTTGCCAAGCATCTGAATTTTTTTTTTTAAAGAACAGCCAACTTTATTTTCTCTTGGGCTTGCCCCATTATTGTATGTTCAATTTAAAATATTTTTTATTATAGTTCCAAAAAAAAAAGAAACAAAGACAAATGTATAATAGTTTTTCTATCACATTTCCACAGTGCTGGAAATGTGGGCATAGCAATGGAACCTACTTCCACCAATGGTGGACATGTCTACTGGCAGCTAAATATTGGATGAAAATACGACGATGGTTGCTTGAAATTACACATTGTTGAAGACTACCTGTACTGAGTCTACATTTGCTGTACCAGTCACTAAATCATAAATTTCTCTCTGTTTTCATAGCTTTCAGGGAAAACTGTGGTTATTTCTCATTTTGTTTTATCTTTTAAGGATCTTTTATCCTTTTCTAGCTCCTTCACCCCTTAGAAACCTGCTGTAGCCATTCGTTTCTACCTCACCCCTAAATGCTACCGAAATACAGGCGTTCATTTTTCTCTACTCCTAGGGCCCTTCCTTCAAACCGCTCCCTAGCTTCCCACCCCTTATTTATTTGATTTTTATCTATCTTTATTACTTGATAAGTAACTCCAGGCGATGAGCACACTAATGCTGCTTCCTCATTCTATTTTCCCAACAACCTTGTCGGATGAGTTGAGTTTACTCGTCCAAAGTCATCCAGTGCGTAAGGAGGAACTAGAACTCACAGTCTCCTAGTGATTGGCCCAAAGTCACCAAGCCAACTTTCATGCCTAAGGCAGGACTAGAACTCACAGTCTCCTAGTGACTGGGCCAAGGTCATCCAGCTGTCTTTCATGTCTAAGAGAGGACTAGAACTCACACTCTCCCGGTGATTGGCCCAAAGTCACCCAGCCGGTTTTCATGCCTAAAGTAGGACTAGAACTCACAGTCTCCTGGTGACTGGCCCAAAGTCACCCAGCTGACTTTCATGCCTAAGGCAGGACTAGAACTCACAGTTTCCCTATTTCTAGGCCAGCTCCTTAACCATTATACCAAACTGACTGTCTTAGATTCATGTTTTCTACCCTCCGGAATCTGAATTCTGTCCCCTTCCCTTTATCCTTCCTTCGGGTAATTCACTTTTTCATCTTGAAGTGATTGTTTTGGCCATTTAGTCCAATTCTTAGCCATTCTTTCTTTTCCAAGAAACTGGACATTACTCCCAAAATTCACTTTTCCTAAACTGCAAAATGTAGCTCAGCGGCGATTAGCGCAAATTGTTTCCCTGGTTATCTTAACTTCGTTTGGTCTATGTCAAGTTCTGAATTGTAATTTTTAAAAGAGAATGAATGCCTCCTCACATCTTTTGTCAAGAGTTATGTGTGGCATGCTGAATTCAAATTCCTCTTCCTAGCTTGGAAAAAGAACAATACACAAATACAAATAAAAGTCACCAACTTTTTACAAGGCAGACTGCTATAAATAGTCTTCTGCATTTCCAGAATGTATGCATGAATCTGACTCAGAATAAAAATCTGAACTAATGTGAGATTGTCTACGGAGATTCTCAGTCACCCAGGTCATAGTAGTCCCAAAAGTGGTTTTTCAAAAGGCGACGGGATTTTGTTTTTCCTTGAAGACATTTCGCTTCTCATCCAAGAAGCTTCTTCAGTTCTGACTGAAGAATTTCTTCAGTTCTTCTTCAGAAGTGAAGAAGCTTCTTGGATGAGAAGCGAAACATCTTCAGAGTGGGGAAAAAAGTCCAGTTGCCATTTGAAAAATCACCTTTGGGATAATGAGAGATTGCATTTAATGTTAGTCTGAAAATTTAAGAATAAATAATCTTGGCTACCCCTTGTCTCATTTCCCAGACATTATCCAAACAAAATTCTACAGAACAGATTATACTTTTTTCAAAATAAAAAATCACAATTTCATCATTAAAACCACTTGAAATAGTTCCAGAAGAGCACAAAAACTCCTCATTATACATGTATTTTCTTTTAAATCCTTTCAAATGCAAAGTGAATCTTTTTCTCCAAATTTTCTTTTCGGAAAGCAAAATGAAAAGCGTACCCAGGAAGCAAAATTAAGAGGAAGAAAATGAAACCATGTAAATAAAAAAGGAAGTTCTCTTTTAAATAAGAGTCACATGGTATATTATTTCCTGTGTAGGAAAAAATAAAAGCGAGTTATGAACAAATACCCATATCCTACAAGGGGAATCAGAAAATGTGTCATCGGAATCCATCATCCACCCAGCATTAGTCAATTTCCTTAAACCAAAGGTTTAAGCTATAAAATATGGTAATATTCTTTTTTTGTGTGTGTGTAATTTATATTTTGTTCAATAAAAAGCTAAAAACACAAAACTCCCAAAAAAATTGTAACAGGAACCAACCAACAAAAAAAATAAACATGAGATTTTTTTTAAAAATGCATTAAAAAAACAAGCACATATACATTTATTATGCCCCCTAGTTGAATAAAAGACAGTAATATTCTTTATACTTTGTGTGTATATTAGCAAATGTGATTTACTAATCATTTTTGTCCTGCTTTCCTGTGTAAATAGGGGGGGAAATGCAGACTCAATATCATTTTTTAAAAAAAAAAAACAATATTGGAGAATGTGGGTGTGTGTTGACTACTTGGCAACATTTTTGTGGGTGGATTGTCGTAATTTTTTCCTAGGCCAAAAGCAGGGGAAGTGGGGGGGTTGCATGCATGCATAATTATATGCCCCCCCGCCCTCCACACATGTGCGTGTGACCCCCCCCCCCATGTTTCCCCCGCTTTTGGCTCTTAATGGCACGGTGGACCTGTTAGGCCTTTTTGCTCTCCCCAGGCTCCAGAGCCTCTCTAGGATCCTGGGGAGGGTGAAAATGGCTTTCCCCACCACCCCAGAGGCCCTACGGAGGCCGGAAATGGCCCGTTTGCTGACTTCTGGTCCCCCCCCCAGGAGAGGCTCTGGAGCTTGGGGAGAGCAAAAAACGGGCCTTCCCCACCCCCACCCCTCCAGAGACAGGAAACAGCCTGTTTCCCTATTTCTGGTGGGCCCAGAAGACCTGAAAATCAGCTGGCTAGGGCGTGCATGCGCGCCGGAGCTAAGCTCGCATGCCCACCGATATGGCTCCATGCCCGTGCCATAGGTTCGCCATCACGGACATAGAATATTATAGAATCATAGGATTGGAAGGGACCTTGGAGGTCATCTAGTCCAACCCCCTGCTCAAGCAGGAAAACCCTCTACCATTTCAGAAAAATGGCGGTCCAATCTCTTCTTAAAAACCTCCAGGGATGGAGCATCCACAACTTCTGAAAGCAAGTCCTTCCGCTGGTTTATTGTTCTCACTGTCAAAAAATTCCTCCTTAGTTCTAGGTTGGTTCTCTCCTTAATGATCTTCCATCCATTACTTAAAGTCTGTGGAGATTCTCAGTCATCTAGTGTTGTGGCTCCGTTACCTGAGCCTGTGTCATCGTCAGGAGAGGACTCAGAGTGAAGGAGAGGAGTTGGCAAGGCCTCCCTCTCCAGGACCCTCCTCTCTGGCAATGCCTTCGGTGTCCGCCGAAGGGCAAGAGATAGAGCCGGGGCCAAGCAAGTCCACGCAGCCACAGATGGACAGTGATGAGGGTAATGAGTCTTGGCTGGATCCACGCCAGCGTCGCAGAGATAAGCGCGCGCAACAGAAGAAAAGGCGTGCCAGAGATTAGGCTGAGTCACTGGACCACACCCCACAAGGTATAAAAGGGAGCGTGGTGGCCAGTCAAACCTTGTGACGAACAAAGCTGAAAGCTTCCACGCCATTCTGCATTGCCGGACTTTTGTTATAGACTTTGCTGGATTATCTTTGGACTTGATTGACTCTGTAATTATTGAGCTGTTTCTTTTGATGTACCAGAAGCGGGGAGAAGTTATCTCTCCTCTTCGTAAGTAATAAACTCTTGGCAGGCAGCCACTAGGTTGTTGCCAAGTTCCGTTATCATAAGGAAAAGGATTTTGCCGGTTGGTTTGGTCTTTAACTCTTGAACGTCTGTTGGTGTGTGTGCATGTGTGACGGGGACAGAATATCTAGGTCTTGGTTGTCCCAAAGGTGCTTTTTCAGGAAGCAACTGGACTTCCTTGTTTGTTCTTTGAAGACGTTTCGCTTCTCATCCAAGAAGCTTCTTCAGCTTTGACTGGATGGTCCTTCCATTCCCCACCATCCGGTCAGAGCCGAAGAAGCTTCTTGGATGAGAAGTGAAACGTCTTCAAAGAACAAACAAGGAAGTCCAGTTGCCTCCTGAAAAAGTACCTTTTGGGCTATCCATTACTTCTTGTCCTGCCCTCAGATGTTTTGGCGAATAAGTCAATCCGCTGTGAGAACACCTCAAGTTATCTTTGATTTATTTATCTCTATTTTTTATGACCTGTATCATTTATCAGTTAGCTTTATTTATCTGTAAAAAAAAAAAAATCCATTGTTATTCTCTCCTTTTTAAATCTGATTTTGGGAAACTGACCTCTTAGATTTATTGCCATTTCCCTTCCTTCCTTCCTTTCTCTTTTCTTCCTTCCTCCTTTCCTTTCTTTCTGTCTGTCTGTCAGTCTTTTTCTTTCTTTCTCTTTCTGTCTGTCTTTCTTTCTTTGGCTTTCTTTCTTTCTTTCGTTCATTCATTCATTCATTCATTCTCTAAAGCTGACCATTATTTATCTGTAAAAAAAAAACCCTTGTTATTCTCTCCATTTTAAATCTGATTTCCGGAAACTGACCTCTTAAATTTAATTCTTTCTTTCTTTCTTTCTTTCTTTTTCTTTCTTTCCCTTTCTTTCCTTCCTTCCTTCCTTCTTTCTCTTTCTTTCTTCCTTCTTTCTTTCTTTCTTTCTCTGTCTGTCTTTCTTTCTTTCTCTTTCTTTCTTTCGTCCATTCATTCATTCTCTAAAGCTGACCATCTCAATCCAACTGACTCAAGGCCATTCTAGAGATTTAACTCTTTGTGAGGTAACAGTGACTCAATCTCTGGATTTCAAATGCCCCTTTTTGCCAACTGAGTAGCAAAATGTTTCCATTTAATTATTATATGGGTTTGAACTGAAAAATTAGCGCCTTGTGGAAAAGCGAATGATTTCGAATTTTCAGCAAGAACTGGATAGGTTAACAGATATTTTTTTTTCTTTTTTTAATTTTGAAGCGAGGAACTGTAGGGCTACAGGACCTACAGACCTCCAAAGCTCTCCCAACTCTATTATTCTATGTTCTATTATCGTGATGGCGAACCTATGGAATGTGTGCCACAGGTGGCATGCGGAGCCATATCTGTGACCACGCAAGCGTTGCCCTAGCTCAGCTCCAGTGCGCATCTACGCACCAGCCAGCTGATTTTTGGGCCTTCCCCACCGCCCTGAGGCCCTCCAGAGGCCGGAAACGGCCCGTTTCTCAACTTCCAGTCGGATCGGTAGGCCCATTTTTCACCCTACCCATCACTGTACTACCTATTACCTATACTACTATACAATTCTATTGCTATACTATTACTATTTATTACTATTTATTACTTCCAGTTGGATCAGAAGGCCCATTTTTCGCCCTACCCAGGCTCCTAGAAAGCCTCTGGAGCCTGGGGAGGGCAAAAAACGGGCCTACAGGGCCCATCGTGCCAAAAGCGTGTGGAGTGTGGTGGGGTCGCGCACGCATGCGCGGGGTGCATTGAATTATGGGTGCGGGCACACACACGCGTGATCCCCCTCACGTTCCCCCCACTTTTGGCACGCGACGGCAAAATGGTTAGCCATCACTGTACTACCTATTACCTATACTACTATACTATTACTATACGATTCTATTGCTATACTATTACTATTTATTACTATTTATTACTTCCAGTTGGATCAGAAGGCCCATTTTTCGCCCTACCCAGGCTCCTAGAAAGCCTCTGGAGCCTGGAGAGGGCAAAAAACGGGCCTACAGGGCCCACCGTGCCAAAAGCGTGTGGAGAGTGAGGGGGGTCGCACACACATGCACGGGGGGGTGGGGCACATTGAATTATGGGTATGGGCACGTGCACATATGACCCCCTCCCCGCGTTCCCCTCGCTTTTGACATGCGATGGCAAAAAGGTAAGCCATCACTGTTCTATTAGAAAATAAATATTTTTCATGGTACTGTATTTACATAATTCGTGTGGAAACGTGTACTTCTTACTTTCAAATTCAGAGGAAGTACCGGCAGTCCACAACCGAGGCCAAAATTTCTGTCGCTAAGTGAGACATTTGTTAAGTGGGTTTTGCCCCATTTTGCGACCTTTCTTGCCCCAGTTGCTAAGTGAAACATCGCCGTTGGTAAGTTAGTAATATTACGTGAATCTTTGCTTGTCAGAAGGTCGCAAAAGGGGACAGTGCAACCGTCGTAAGTATGAGTCAGTTGCCAAGCATCCAAATTTTGATCACATGACCTCGGGGGATGCTGCAACGGTCATAAGTGTGAAAAACGGTCTTAAGTCACTTTTTCCAGCGCTCTTATGATTCTGAACGGTCATTAAATGAATTCTTGTACGTCAAAACGTTTCCAAGATTGTTTTAAAAAGTGACAAAACTCTAAAGGGATTTTTTAAAACGAACTACAAAACTCAAACTACACAGAAGTCAACTTTAACAGTAACAGAGATGGAAGGGACCTAATAATAATAATAATAATAATAATAATAATAATAATAATAATAATAATAATAATAATAATAATTCTCACTAAACCAAATTAATCAAAAAAATAAACTTACTTCCTTCAATCCTTCCAAATGCATACCCAAATGTCACAGACATTTTATGAACCTCACTTTATGGGGAGATCCAAAAATATTTCCATGAATGTAATGAAACTATATTCAAGATTGTGATGCACAACGTAGAAGAATTTGAAGAATGAGGAATTTTGGCAGAATTCGTTAATCCTTCTATCTCCAACCTTATTTCTACCGCCCTGAACTCGCTTAAATAACTTCCAACATTGCAAGGCTGTATTTAAAAACAACAAACCATATTCCTTCCACCCACCGTTTAATCTTCCTTTTGTGCAACTCCCAAACAACCGCATGAGATGCAATTAGGTGGAGAAAATTCCTAAACAAAGGTAGATTAATTAGCAGTGGTTACAAGCTATTGCATGAGATGGAACTGTTTAACTGTCCATGAGATTCAAATAAGAGTTTTCAGTGCATGCGGATTTCTGCTGGGTATATTTCAAGCAATCAAATTAATATTTATTATATATTTTATATATATATATCATATATCATATAATATATTATATATTATATACCTTGTTTCCCCCAAAATAAGACCTCCCCTGATGATAAACCCAATTGGGCTTTTGAGCGCATGGCAATAAGGCCAAGCGCTTATTTCAGGGTTCAAAAAAATATAAGACAGGGTCTTATTTTTGGGGAAACACGATATTATATATTATATTAATTATATATTATATTATACAATACTAAATTTTACCATTACTGTACTATACCTATATCACTATAATATACTATATACTATACTATTATTATTACTATACTATTATTATACTATGCTATTACTATTTATTACTATTCCTATACCATTTACTATTACTATTTATTACTATTACTATACCTATTTCCTATACTACTATACTACTATACTATTACTATACGATACTATTGCTATACTATTACTATTTATTACTATTTACTATTACTTTATTAATATACTATGCTATAACTATACTATACTATTACTGTTTATTACTACTGTTATTACTATTTATTATTATTACTACTATACTATTGCTATTACTATTTATTATTATCACTATACCCATTACCTATACTAAGACTATAGCTTCTAGGGATAAACTGGAGAGCATTGTAAGTACCCTGTTTTACCTAAAATAAGACATCCCCTGATAATAAGCCCAATTGGGCTTTTGAGCGCATGCACTAAAATAAGCCCCTCCTGAAAATAAGCCCGCCCTGAAAATATTTAAACACATGTGCAGTCGGTCCCCGCCATTTCCTCAGGTTTCTTCCATGCGCCCCAAAATAATAAGACCTCCCCAAAAATTAGGCCAAGCGCTTATTTCGGGGTTCAAAAAAATATAAGACAGGGTCTTATTTTCCGAGAAACACGATAGTAGCCTATGCCCCATCCGGGTACCAAAATGCCCTCGAAAAAGTAGGGGAAAATTGGACAAATGTTCATCCAAGCGCAGAAGAGAAGAGTAACAAAAATGATGAGAGGTCCGGAGGGTAAATTATATGACGAACGGTTGCAGGAATTGGGAGCAAATAGTCCTCGACTTACGAGTTTTGCTCCGTTATACGACTTTCCTTGCCACACTCGTTCAGCAGAATCACTGCAGTTGTGACGTTAGGAACATGGTGATGACATGAATCTGGATTCCTCACTGACCTTCCTCACTGAAGGTGGCACAAGGGGGATGTCATGACTCTCCCCACCCCCGGACACTGCAACGGTCATAAATGTGAATCAGTTGCCAATTTTGATCACATGATCTTGGGGACGCCGCAACGGTCCGTAAGCATGAGAAACTGTCACGAGTCACCCTTTTTTCAGTGCCGTCGTAACTTTGAATGGTCAAACTAAATGGACTGTTGTAAGTTGAGGACTGTGTGTATATCCAGTCTAACAAAGAGAGGGACATGGGGTGACATGATAGTCTGCCAATATCTCAGGGGCTGCCCCAAAGAAGAGGGAGTCAAGCTATTCTCCACAGCACCTGAAGGCAGGACAAGAAGCAAAGGGTGGAAACTAATCAAGGAGAGAAGCAACTTAGAACTAAGGAGAAATTCCCTGACAGAACAATTAATCTGCGGAACAACTTGCCACCAGAAGTTGTGAATGCTCCAACACTGGAGGTTTTTAAGAAGAGATTGGATAACCATTTGTCTGAAATGGTGTAGGGCAGTGATGGCTAACTTTTTTGCCATCACATGCCAAAAGCGGGGAGAGGTGGCGGGGATCATGCACACGCGTGCCCACACCCATAATTCAATGCACCCTGCCCCCTCGCGCATGCTCGCGCAACACCCTGGCTCCCCCCGCTTTTGGCACAAGATGGCATGGTAGGCCCGGTAGGCCCATTTTTCACCCTTCCCAGGCTCCAGAGGCTTTCTTGGAGCCTGGGGAGGGCAAAAACAGCCTTCCTCACTCTCCTGGAGGCCCTCCGGAGGCCAGAAATAGTTTGTTTCCCGACTTCCGGTGGGCCCGGAAGGCCGTTTTTCACCCTCCCCAGGCTCCAGAGGCTTTCTAGGAGCCTGGGGAGGGTGAAAACAGCCTTCCCCACCCACCCTGAGGCTTTCTAGGAGCCTGGGGAGGGTGAAATCCCCACACATACACCCCGGAGGCTCTCTAGAGGCTGGAAACAGCCCGTTTCCTGACTTCCGGTGGGACCGGAAGGCCGTTTTTTCGCCCTCCCCAGGCTCCAGAGGCTTTCTAGGAGCCTGGGGAGGGTGAAAACGGCCTTCCCCACCCACCCTGAGGCTCTCCGGAGGCCAGAAATGGCCCATTTCCCGACTTCCGATGAGACCAGAAGGCCCGAAAATCAGCTGGCCGGCGCGCGCATGCACGGTGCAGCTGATCTAGGGCGATGGCTTGCGTGCCCACAGATATGGCTCCGTGGCACGCGTGCCATAGGTTCGCCGTCACGGGTGTAGGGTCTCCTGCCTAAGCAGGGGGTTGGATTAGAAGACCTCCAAGGTCCCTTCCAACTTTGTCATTTTGTAGTCCGTATTTTAATCCCTCTCTCAAAACATCAGCAGTAGAATCGGACAAATCGTAAAGGTATGTTAAAAATTGTGGGTTTTTTTTTTTCTTTCTTGAACTGGAACTGGAAAAACAGAAACCAGAAGGCCCGTTTCAGGATGAAACCAACTTGCAGCCGACCGATAAAGATTTGTACCTGTCTTGAAATCACAACTTCACCTAACTGAAAGGCAGGCCTGTAGCGGAGTGGGCGAGCCCTGGCTAAACATTCCTGCCATTAACAGGACTGTGTACCAAGCAGTCAGCCAATCCTACGCTTGACTATCTCACAACTCAGGCTCTGGATGTTCAAATAAACTCCAGAGAGTAATTACTTAATCGTGGGGAAGGGCCAAGAGCTGCAAAACTTTCGCTTTGCCCTTAATGTAAGGGGGGGAAGAAAAGAAAAGAAAAGAAAAGAAAAGAAAAGAAAAGAAAAGAAAAGAAAAGAAAAGAAAAGAAAAGAAAAGAAAAGAAAAGAAAAGAAAAGAAAAGAAAAGAAAAGAAAAGGGGGAAAAGAAGGGGAGGAGAGGAGAGTAAAAAAGGGAAGGGAAGGGAAGGGAAGGGAAGGGAAGGGAAGGGAAGGGAAGGGAAGGGAAGGAGAGGAGAGGAGAGGAGAGGAGAGGAGAGGAGAGGAGAGGAAAGGAAAGGAAAGGAAAGGAAAGGAAAGGAAAGGAAAGGAAAAAAGAAAGAAAAGAAGAAGGGAAGGAAAGGAAAGAAATAAAGAAAAAGAGAAGGAAGGAGAAGGAAAAGGAGAAAGGGAAGGAAAAAAGAAAGAAAAGAGGAAGGGAAGGAATAAAGATAAAGGTAAGGAAGGGAAGGGAAGGGAAGGGAAGGGAAGGGAAGGGAAGGGAAGGGAAGGAAAGGAAGGGAAAGGAAAGGAAAGGAAAGGAAAGGAAAGGAAAGGAAAGGAAAGGAAAGGAAAAAAGAAAGAAAAGAAGAAGGGAAGGGAAGGGAAGAAATAAAGAAAAAGGGAAGGAAGGAGAAGAAGGAGAAAGGAAAGGAAAAAAGAAAGAAAGATAGGAGGAAGGGAAAGGAAGGAATAAAGAAAAAGGGAAGGAAGGAGAAGGAGAAGGAGAAAGGAAAGGAAAAAAGAAAGAAAGAAAAGAGGAAGGGAAGGGAAGGGAAGGGAAGGAAAGGAAAAAAGAAAGAAAAGAGGAAGGGAAGAGAAGGGAAGAAATAAAGAAAAAGGGAAGGAAGGAGAAGGAGAAAGGAAAGGAAAAAAGAAAGAAAGAAAAGAGGAAGGGAAGGGAAGGAATAAAGATAAAGGTAAGGAAGGAGAAGGAGAAAGGAAAGGAAAAAAAAAGAAAGAAAAGAGGAAGGGAAGGAATAAAGATAAAGGTAAGGAAGGAGAAGGAGAAAGGAAAGGAAAAAAGAAAGAAAGAAAAGAGTAAGGGAAGGGAAGGAATAAAGAAAAAGGGAAGAAAGGAGAAAGAAGGAGAAAGGAAAGGAAAAAAGAAAGAAAAGAGGAAGGGAAGGGAAGGGAAGGAAAGGAGAAAGGAGAGGAAAGGAAAGGAAGGGAAAGGAAAGGAAAAAAGAAAAAGGGAAGGAAGGAGAAAGAGAAGGGGAAAGGAAAAAAGAAAGAAAAGAAGAGAAGGGAAAAGAAAGAAAAGAGGAAGGGAAGGAATAAAGAAAAAGGGAGAGAAGGAGAAGGAAGGAAAGAAAGAAAGAAAGAAAGAAAGAAAGAAAGAAAGAAAGAAAGAAAGAAAGAAAGAAAGAAAGAAAGAAAGAAAGAAAGAAAGAAAGAAAGAAAGAAAGAAAGGAAAGGAACCGCGGGACATTTCCAAGGGCATTTGGACTAATCTTGCCCCGATTAGGCATCAACCCCCCCCCCCAAAAAAAAGGACTCCATCAGAAACCGGGCGAGCCCCTTTAGCCACGAAAAGTCCAAGAAACCGCCCCCCCCCCCAAAAAAAGGCTGAGTGCCCCCACCCCAACTTCCCCCCCCTTCTCTTCCCAAGAGCTGGGGCCGCCTTTGGGGCTGCTTGGAAGGGGAGAGCAATAAAAATGGGGGGGGGTGGACCCCCTCCTCCGGGTCGGTGGAAGGAGAGAGAGAGAGAGAGAATAAAATTGGGGGGGGTCCTGATCCTCCCACCCCCGCCCCCACCTCCCCCCCCCCATTGAGTCCATTGCAAAGAACCGATTTTGCAAAGTTTGCAAAGTTTGCAAAGGGATTTGGGGGCTGCTGGGGGGGGGAAGACCCCCCCCCGTTTTTTGCAGACCCCCCCCCACCCAAAACAACCCCCCCCCAGCACCCACCGAGAGGCCGGACGGGCGTCGTCAGCAGCCGAGCGGCGTCGTAAGCGGGCGCGGCGGTCGTCCCTGCGGGAGGCATCGCTCGGCAGCCGGATCCCTTCTCTCCTTTCGACCCCTCGGGCTGCAATCCCCGGGCTCCCACTCAGGCTCCTCCCACCGGCCCCGCCCCGCCCCGCCAGCCGGCCAGCCTTTTCCCGGGTTGAGCGCCACTGAGCATGCTCGGCGCGCCGCCCACGGAGGGTGGTGGAGGCCCGCGGGCGCCCGGTTGACGGGCGAGGCTTTGACGGGGGGGGAAGTTTTGAGTGGAGGAGCCCTGCGCTCTCTCACGCCACTTTTGGGGGGGGGGGGCTTGGGGGAGGGGCTTGGGGGAGAGAGAGAGAGAGAGAGAGAGATACCAGGAGAGAGAGAGAAAAAGAGAGAGGAGATGATAGATAGATAGATAAAAAGAGCCTTGGTACTACAGTGGTTTAAAGCACCCTGTAATTAACACAGCTGCCTGCAATTTCTGCTGGTTCGAATCTCTCCAAGGCTCAAGGTTGACTCAGCCTTCCATCCTTTCTAAGGTAGGTGAAATGAGGACCCAGTTTGTGGGGGCAATAAGCTGACTTTGTATAAATATACAAAAGTATGAAGGCTATTGCTTAACGCACTGTAAGCCGCCTTGAGTCTCCGGAGAAGGGCGGCATATAAATCAAAATTAAAAAAAAAAAAAGATAGATAGATAGATAGATAGATAGATAGATAGATAGATAGATAGACAGACAGACAGACAGACAGACAGACAGATAACCGGGGGAGAGAGAGAGAGATACCAGGAGAGAAAGAGAGAGGAGATAGACAGACAGACAGACAGACAGACAGACAGACAGACAGACAGATAGATAGATAGATAGATACAGGGAGAGAAAGAAAGAGAGAGAGAGAGAGAGAGAGAGAGATACCGGGAGAGAGAGAGAGAGAGAGATAACAGGAGAGAGATAGAGATACCAGGAGACAGAGAAAGAGAGAGAGAGATAGATAGATAGATAGATAGATAGATAGATAGATAGATAGATAGATAGATAGATAGATAGATAGATAGATAGATAGATAGATAGATAGACAGACAGACAGACAGACAGACAGACAGATAACCGGGGGAGAGAGAGAGAGATACCAGGAGAGAAAGAGAGAGGAGATAGATAGATAGACAGACAGACAGACAGACAGACAGACAGACAGACAGACAGACAGATAGATAGATAGATAGATAGATAGATAGATAGATAGATACAGGGAGAAAAAGAAAGAGAGAGAGAGAGAGAGAGAGAGAGATACCGGGAGAGAGAGAGAGAGAGAGATAACAGGAGAGAGATAGAGATACCAGGAGAGAGAGAAAGAGATAGATAGATAGATAGATAGATAGATAGATAGATAGATAGATAGATAGATAGATACCAGGAGAGAGAGAGAGACCGGGAGAGAGAGGGGGGAAGGAGAAAGAGACAGAGAGACAGATAGATAGATACTGGGAGAGAGGGGGGGGGGAGAGAGGGAGACAGAGAGTAGATAGATAGATAGATAGATAGATAGATAGATAGATAGATAGATAGATAGATAGATAGATAGATAGACAGACAGACAGACAGACAGACAGACAGACAGACAGACAGATAGATAGATAGATAGATACCAGGAGAGAGAGAGAGACCGGGAGAGAGAGGGGGGAAGGAGAAAGAGACAGAGAGACAGATAGATAGATACTGGGAGAGAGGGGGGGAGAGAGAGGGAGACAGAGAGTAGATAGATAGATAGATAGATAGATAGATAGATAGATAGATAGATAGATAGATAGATAGATAGATAGATAGATAGATAGATAGATAGATACAGGGAGAGAGGGGGGGAGAAAGAGACAGAGAGATAGGTACCGGGAGAGAGGGGGGGGGAATAGAGAGGGAGAGAGAGAGTAGATAGATAGACAGACAGATAGACAGATAGATAGATACCAGGAGAGAGAGAGACCGGGAGAGAGAGAGAGGCGAGAGAGAGAGGGAGAAAGAGAGAGAGAGACAGATAGATAGATACCGGGAGAGGGGGGGAGAGAGAGTAGATAGATAGATAGATAGATAGATTTCTTCCTGGTCTTGATTGACTGACTTCTTCCTGGTTAGAGGTAGTCCTTGATTTCACGACCACAAAGTGAGCCCAGAATTTCTGCTGCTAAGTGAAACATTGGTCCAAGGAGTTTTGCTCCATTTTACGACATTTCTGGCCACCGCTAAGTGAATCCCTGCAGGGGTTCAAGCGGTTGTTAAGTGAATCCGGCTTCCCTGTTGACTTGGCTTGTCAGGAGGTCGCAAAAACGGATCCCCTGATCACCCGGGACACTGCAGCCGTCATAAATAGGAGCCAGTTGCCAAGCGGCTGAATTTGGACAACGTGTGAAAATGGTCGTCATAGCTTGCTTTTTTCAGTACCGTTGTAACTTCAAATGGTCACTAAGTGAACAGTGGTAAGTCAAGGCTGTTCCCTAGACAAGATTCTGAAAGTTACTGAGGTACTTATTATCAAGGAACTTCAAAGCTAGAAAAACAATATGATGGGTTACATACAGTGGTGGCCAAAATTGTGGAAACCTTTTGGGAAAAGTGTATTTTTGAGGTTTGATGGCTAATAACACCACTTTTTTTTTTTATTTGGAGTTTCAAGATAATCCTACTCCATTGCTGGAATGGCCTGGGAATATCCCAGATCTCAACCCCATTGAAAATCTATGGAGCCGACTAAAGAAACTTATTAGTCAGAAACAATCCAGCAATAAACCCCAGTTAATAGAAGCCATCATTCAATCTTGGTTTCCCATGATAACAGCTGCAGAACTCAAAGACTTGGTTCACTCCATGGGAAGATGTTGTAAGGCCGTCATTCATGGTTACCCAACTAAGGATTAACTGACACGGGGATCATTTTTGCATATCTCGTTTTTTCTAGGGTGATCATTTTTGTACATCTCGTTTTTTCTACGTGTTTCACTTTTCTTCTTTATACTGTAGCTGCTATTCTAACAGCAAATCCTTCCTAAAAGTTATTGCATGACATTCTTGATTAAATGATCTTTCCATTGTTATGTAATTTTATGGTACTACTCCAACAAACAAACAAAAAAAAAGTGGTGTTATTAGCTGGTTTTAGAAAATACACTTTTCTCAAAAGGTTTCCACAATTTTAGCCACTACTGTAGAAGTCCGATGTGGTTCTAGGTTGCTTGGGTTCATTCTGATAATTATTCTAAACTCTGATTTCTGGAATTTTCTTTTCTTACTGGATCCAAGCAGCTACTATATCAGAGCTCTGGAGCTAGAAATGGATCTGGCCAATATATTTCAATAGCCTCCTGCGTTAAAGTGAAAGTCTATATATTCCTAAACTCACCTCAGCAATCCCTTTATTCGTGGGGATATGAGGTCTGCATTTGCTAGCGAAGGCTGTTCTGAAAATTAGAAACCACAAATTATAGCTGAAGGGGACAGGAAGGAAAAAGATTATTTGTGCTGTAACACCATCCATTATATGTTCTGGGAGACCATATAATTAAGCTCTGTCTACCTGATAAGGAAATAGTTGGATAGTCTCGGGTACAATATATGCATTTAAAGCAATTTCAAATTGGCTTTGGAGATGCTCTCATACCCAGGCAGTTCATTTTTTTTTCTATATCTTGTATATATCGTATTTTTCAGACTATAAGACGCACCGGAGTATAAGACGCACCAAGATTTTGAAAACGAAAACAAGAAAAAAAAAAAGTTTTTGGCCTCCGCACTCTGCAGGCCTCCGAAATCCTCTGCGCATCCAATTTTTGCAAAAAACAGGCCCATTTTTGACCTCCCAAAACTGCCACGCGTCACATTTTTGCCCTCCCCAGCCCCCAGGAGCACTCTGCAGGCCTCCCAAACCCTCTGCATTTCCCATTTTTCCAGAAAACGGGCCTGTTTTTGTCAAAAACAGGACGCGCGGGGCGGGGATATATATATATATCAAGCTGATGAAGGGAGGAGAACTTGTGGCTCAACTGCCTAACATGCAGGCAGCCCAAGTTCAAATCCAAGTAAGGGTATGGCTAGCTGATGAAAGCTAAAAAGCTTGAAATAGATCTATACTAGTCTATATATATTTGTGTGTGTTTGAGAAGCTCAAAATTTCCATTGCTAAGTAAGATGGTTGTTAAGTGAGTTTTGCCCCATTTTACGGCCTTCCTTGCCACTGTTGTTAAGCGAACCACCGTAGTTGTTACGAGAATCAGGCTTTCCCCATTGGCTTTGCTCTTCAGATGGTCGCAAAAGGGGATTGCATGACCCCGAGACACTGGAACCGTCATAAATACACACCAGATGCCAAACTGAATTTGGATCACGTCATAAGTGTGAAAAATGGTCATAAGTCACTTTTCAGTGCTGTCGAATGATCACTAAACAAATTGTTAGCATGTTTCTCTGAAAATAAGACAAGGTCTTATATTAATTTTTGCTCCAAAAGACACACTAGGTCCTGTTTTCGGGAAAATGTGGTATTAAATGCATCTGTCTCGCTGGCAATCTTAACTGGGGCTTATTTTTGGGGTAGGGCTTATATTACGAGCATCCTGAAAAATCATGCTAGGGTACTAGACTGGATACAACCTTATTGCTTTCTTATTGATTATGAGCCATCAGTTCAATGTTGACTGTTAGCAACCACATCAATGGATTTATTTCCAGGACCATCTGGTCCTTTGGAAATCTTCCAAAGATCTGGCCAGTTGAGTCCATCCACAAGGTCATTGGCTTCTCTCTTTCCTTCCATCTTCGCACCATTGCAGACTTCTCAAGGGAACTAAATCTTTGCTTAATTTGTGCGGAATATAACAACTTGAATCTGTTTGTTTGTGCCTCGAGTGAGAAGATTGGATTGAATTTTTCTGCGATCCGTCTGTTTGTTTTCCTGTCTGTCCATGATATATTTTTCAGAGTTTCTTCCAAAGTTTAAAAACGTCAACATGTTTTTCTATCTTGTTTCTTCAGAGTCCGGTTATCACTTCCGTAAAATATCACAGGAAGCAACATAGCCAGAGGTGAAATGCTCCCAGTTCGGACCGAATTGGCCGATCCGGTAGCGATGGCAGCAGGTGGTTCAGAGAACCGGTAGCAAAAATCCCTGTCCCCTGCCAATGCCCGCTTCATTTAAAAAAATGCTTTTAAAAGGTAAAAAAAAGGCTCGGACGATCTCAGCTGAGCTGCCTGATTGTTAGAGCCTTTTTTTTTTTCCTTTTAAAAGCATTTTTTTTACAACCTATTCGGGGTTAAAAAAAATATAAAACAGGTCTTATTTTCAGAGAAACATGGTAATTCAGAATGGATTTCTGTTTCTTAAACCACAGAGATTCTTGAACGATGGGATTTTTCGTGCTCTCTTGAAATAGTTGTTTTCCTACAGACATTTTACGGCCCAACTAGGTAACGTCATCAGTGCTGGAGGTATATTTGAAGGTGTTTTCCTTCATCCCAATAAATCAGGCTTTGTGAGAACTTGGAAATTCACACGGATTTCCAATAAATTCAATTCATTCCTCTCCCAGATCATTGTCCCTGAACTCATCACGTTCATTTTTCTATGCCCTTCAGATAATTCTGCCAGTGACTCTCAGCTTTTGATCCAATAAGCAGACTGAGCTCGGAAATTGTTGTAATATTTGTGAATTATTAACTTATTAATCCTTTGAAAGGCATAAAGAAGGCCGCAGCCGGGAGAACAGGTAAGTTTACGACTGCGTGGACACGAGCTAGGCAGTTTGATCAGGAATAGGTCAGATCTTGGCATCTTCCAACAGTTCATGTTTCAAAAGTTTGCTTCCTGTAAGGAATCCTCAAACTAGCAGCAATTTGATGGCATGGATTGAACCAGGGATGAAATCCAGCAGGTTCTGACAGGTTCTGGAGAACCGGTAGCGGAAATTTTGAGCAGTTCAGAGAACCGGTAGCGGAAATTTTGAGTAGTTCGGAGAACCGGCAAATACCACCTCTGGCTGGCCCCAGAGTGGGGTGGGAATGGAGATTTTGCAATATCCTTCCCCGGAGTGGGGTGGGAATGGAGATTTTGTAGTATCCTTCCCCTGCCACGCCCACCAAGCCACACCACGCCCACCAAGCCACGCCCACAGAACCAGTGGTAAAAAAATCTGGATTGAACGCGTCCGGGATGCATGCGTGAAGATCCAGAATTCTCAGAAGAAGCAACATTTCACGAGGTCAAAAGTAAACATGGCCCCTACAATAAGTAGGCTTTTCCAACAGCGATTGCCACTAACCTAAACAAGAAGAGGTTTGTTTATTTTGTGTGTGTTTACCCATTCCTTCCATCTTCTGGATATTTTTCCTAAACATAATATAGTGGTTTTGAAAGGCAGGCCCATCTGGGTGCGTTTATTTTTCTCTAACAAAATGAAATTCAACGTAGAGAAAAGTAAAGTCTTACACTTAGGCAAGAAAAACCCATATAGACTGGGTGAAACCAGGCTTAATAGCAGGAACGGCGAGAGGGATCTTGGAGTCTTCGTGGATAACCAGCTAAATATGAGCCAGCAGTGCGCAGCAGCAGCCAAAAAAGCCAATGCAATCCTAAATTGCATTAACAGAGGGATACAATCAAGATCAAGAGAGGTACTAATACCACTCTATAAAGCCCTAGTAAGACCACACCTAGAATACTGCATCCAGTTTTGGTCACCACACTATTAAAAAGATGTTCAGACTCTAGAAAGAGTGCAGAGAAGAGCAAGCAGGATGATTAGGGGACTGGAGACTAAAATATGAAGAACGGTTGCAGGAACTGGGCATGACCAGTCTAGTGAAGAGAAGGACCAGGGGAGACAGGATAGCAGTCTTCCAATATTTGAGGGACGGCCACAGAGAGGAAGGGGTCAAGCTATTCTCCAAAGCACCCAAAGGCCAGACAAGGAATGATGGATGGAAACTGAACAAGGAGAGATTCAACCTAGAAATAAGGAGAAATTTTCTGACAGTGAGAACAATCAACCCGTGGAACAGAGGTTGCCTTCAGAAGTTGTGGGAGCTTCATCACTGGAGGCTTTCAAGAAGGGACTGGACTGCCATCTGTCAGAAATGGTGTAGGGTCTCCTGCTTGGGTGGGGGGTTGGACTAGATGACCTACAAGGTCCCTTCCAACTCTGTTAATATCTGTACGTCATCTGCGGATCTAGCCTGCGTTTGAAGGGGGAGTCGCCCTTTATTAAAATTATTCGACTTTATTAAGCTTGAAACTTGTAATTCAAGTTCTGCCACATGTTTTTGATACATGAATTTTAGATTCAGGTAGAAGTTGTTGGAAGAGATAACCGTCTGGTTCAGTTCCAAGTGGGGAGAAAGACACTGGAAACATGGCGGCTGATTGGAAAGATGGTTTAATGGTGAAGCAGAACCAGCAAGCACGTGTGATTCTGGGGAGCTGAGCTGACCACGTAGGAGTGGAGAGTGAGGGTTATTTATACCCTCTCTTGGGCCTTGCCCTTGAGCTTCCTGTTCCTGTGGCAAGGACAT
Source organism: Pantherophis vulpinus (assembly GCA_037215915.1). Taxonomy (NCBI): domain Eukaryota; kingdom Metazoa; phylum Chordata; class Lepidosauria; order Squamata; family Colubridae; genus Pantherophis; species Pantherophis vulpinus. The sequence continues at coordinate 81,987,246 of JAXLNS010000008.1, forward strand.
GTATTCTGTTGGCTGTTAGTCAGACTCCCATGGGGCCACGTGGGGTCATGTTTGTCTGAATCAAGTTTGGTTGAAGCTCGGAGGGGGATGCAATTTCCCCAGATGATTTTGCAATGCAGTGAGCCCTGTTGCTAGATGATCCTATTATGTTCTGGAGGGTCATGTCTTAATCCCATCACCCTGGAAGGTGAAGGTCTTTTGTTTTGTAGATAAGCTGGCCCAGTCCTTCTCAATGAGCACCAAATGCCGTACATTTCAAAGTATAAGACACACTCCCCCCTCTAAAAATGGGTGAAAATTGTGGTGCGTCTTATACACCTAATGTTGCCGAAGCCCTGCCCACCCACCGGCCCCCACCCTTCAGCCATTTTCGGCTTCCGCGCGTCACATTTTCGGCCTCCACACGCCCTGTTTTTGGCCTCCGTGCATCGCATTTTCAGCCGGTTCCATGAGGCCAAAAATGCGATGTGTGGAGGCAACGATGGGCTCTGGCGATCCCCACAGCCTGGAACAGCTGATTGGCGGTTTTCCAGGAGGCCGATCCAACCGCCAGTCAGCTGTTTGTGCAAAATCAGGCTGTAGTAATGTGCTGAGGCTGACCAGGCTGTTTGCTGCAAGAACGTTAGCCAGATGAATACTGATGGATGCTGGTAGGCAGAGGCAGAATTTTTTTTTCTTGTTTTCCTCCCCCCAAAATTAACGTGTATCTTATACTCCAGAGCGTCTTATACTCCGAAAAATACGGTATCTGCTGGGGGCTCTGGGTTTCTGTCTCCCTTAAGATTTCTATTTCTCTTTTAGGGGAAATATAATATCCTGCCTTTTAAATATTTCCTAAAATATTTCACTCTTCTAGGAGGAGTGGGTGCAGTGGTGAAATCCAAATTTTTTTACTACCGGTTCTGTGGGCGTGGCTTGGTGGGTTTGGTGGGCGTGGCTTGGTGGGCATGGCACGGGAAGGATACTGCAAAATCTCTATTCCCGCCCCACTCCAGGTAAATGATACTGCAAAATCCCCATTCCCTCCCTACTCTGGGGCCAGCCAGAGGTGGAACTACTCAAAATTTCCGCTACCAGTTCTCCCGAACCTGTCAGAACCTCCTGGATTTCACCTCTGACTGGGTGCTAACTTTCTACAAAGTAAAAGATTAATTAAATGGGGGGAAAAAACAACAACCCTCGATCCTTCTGTATGAATTGGCTCGAGCCAAGCCCATGGCCAGACCCCTTTCGTATCAGAAACATAAAACTGAAGTTCTTGCAAAGGAAACGAGATGCTGAAGCTGGATTTTCACCTGAGGTGACCTGTTAAACCAAGTTTTTGCCTATACAATATGGGTCTTCTTCCTAGCTTTAAATAATAATAAAAATTAAACACGCTGAATGCCAGCGAACAAAATGTCTTTAAAATAGAGCAGGGAACACATATTGAATGCCGCGTTTACAAGCGTGTGTCATCTCGCGTTCTCAGGCCTGGCTTGCTGTTTAAAATAAATATTTGCACTCTTTGGCTCATTAGAGTAGCCTGACTGCCTTGCCTTGTTAGACAGTAGAGCAAGGGTGGGGAACTGTGGGCCTTTTATGAGTCGTGGACTTCAACTCCCAGAATTCTTAAGCCAGCCATGCTGCCTCAGGAATTCTGGGAATTGAATATGTCCCCGAGTCATAAAAGAGCCAAGTTTGCAAAAGGGGATCCCATGACCCTGGGACACTGAGACCGTCATAAATATGAGTCAGTTGCCAAGCATCTAAATTTTGATCACGTGGACAATGGGGATGCTACTGTGGGGATGTAGGTGTTTTTCAATGCTGTTGTTAACTTCGAACGGTCGCTAAATAGACTGTTGTTAGTCGAGGACTACCTAAATCTTGCCTGCCTGCAGAAAATTGTGAAGACCATATAGGTCAGTGATGGCTAATCTTTTTGCCGTCGCATGCCAAAAGTGTGTGTGGGTGGGGGCCCCACGCATGCGTACGTGACTCCCCCTGCTTTTAGCACGTGATGGCATGGTGGGTCCGGTAGGCCCGTTTTTCGCCCTTCCCATGCTCCAGAGGCTTTCTTGGAGCCTGAGGAGGGCAAAAACGGCCTTCCCCACCCTCCTGGAGGCCCTCTGTAGGCCAGAAACGGCCCATTTGCCAACTTCCGGTGGGACCAGAAGGCCCGTTTTCTGCTCTCCCCAGGCTCCAGAGCCTTTATAGGAGCCTGGGGAGGGTGAAAACGGCCTTCCTCACCCCACCCCGGAAGCCCTCTGGAGGCCAGAAACAGCCTCTTTTCTGACTTCCAGTGGGCTCGGAAGGCCCAAAAATCAGCTGGTCAGTGCACACATGCGTGCCGGAGCTGAGCTAGGGCAACGCTCGAGTGCCCACCAATATGGCTCCACATGCCACCTGTGGCACACATGCCTAGGTTCACCATCACGGATATAGGTAGTCCTTGAATTTTTGGAAAAGCTATCTGGTTGATCAGACTTCGGTTTGATCTGCCTGAATTCTGAGCCTTGCTATTCTTGAAAAGAAGATTTAACAAATTATTCTTCACGTCAATCAAACGAAAATGACATGGTCATGTCGTAACAGAAGCACTATTGCCAAATAGAGCATATCTGGACTTCGGTTTAACTAAGCTAATAACTGGATATGATTTATGTAACCAACAGTACATTTAATAGAATTTTATTTCTGGTGGCCTCGCAAACTCATAAGCCGCAAAATGTCAAGAGAGTTTTTTACAAGAGGCTGGCTTTATATTACTAGAAAAGGAAAACTCTGCAGATTCATATTTAACTGTGTAGAAAGTTATGAAGATTTAAAGATTAGAACGGTGCTATTTTTAAACATCAGCTAGCTTTGTTCTTCAATCTGTTTTGTTGGAAGAAATACCCATCTGGTTCAGTTCCAAGCCGGGAGGAAGAAACTGGAAACATGGAGGGTGATTGGAAAGATGGTTCTCTGGTGCAGCTCAACACATGGAGTTGAGAGTAAGGGTTACTGATGTCTTCTCTTGGGCTTTGAACTTGAGCTTCCTGTTCCTGTGCAAGAACGTGTATTCTATTGGCTGTTGTCAGAGTTCTATGGGGTCATGTTTGTCTGAGCTCCCAGGTTTGGTTGAAGTTTGCCGGGTGATGCAATGTCCTTAGGAAATTGCGCAATGCAGGGAGCTCTGTATCTTCTGCTAAATGGTCCTACTGTGTCCTGCAGGGCCATGTCTTAATCCCATCATCCTGGAGCTGAAGCTCTTTTATCTTCTAGATCAGTGGTGGCTAACCTTTTTGCCGTCGCGTGCCAAAAGCGGGCGGAGTAGGGGGATTGCGCACGCGTGTGCCCACACCGATAATTCAATGCGCCGCATCCCCCCACGGATGCACGCGTGACCCCCTGCTCTCCCCCTGCTTTTGGCACGTGATGGCACAGTGGGCCTGGTAGGCCCATTTTTTGCCCTCCCCAGGCTCCAGGGGTTTTCTAGGAGCCTGGGGAGGGCAAAAACAGCCTTCCCCACCCCCTCCTGGAGGCCCAGAAACAGCCCGTTTCCCGACTTCCGGTGAGCCCGGAAGGCCTGAAAATCACCTGGCCAGCACGCACATGTGTGCTGGACTGAGGTAGGGCAGTGCTCGTGTGCCCACAGATTTGGCACCGTGCCACAGATTCACCGTCACAGTTCTAGATAGGTTGGCCCAGTCCTGCTGGGGCTATTAAGAAAGACTTGGGGGCTGTTTTTCTGTCTTTAAAAACATGTTTCTCCTTTAGGGAAATATAATATTCTGCCTTTTTAAAATATTTCTCAAAATATTTCATTCTTCTGGGAGGCGGTGGCTTCCGACAGATTTTATGACTTTCTTCTTTTTTCGAGAAAAAATATATCCTGTTAAAATCTTCCTCTCCAGTTACACCCCGACGGATCCCAACTCTTTTAGAAAATGATGGAATCATTCAATAATTGGCCTTTTTTTCCTGTTCCTTCTGGTCTGCCAGAGTTCCTCAAGACCTCAGGCAGAATTTTGCTTACTGTACACTAATGGAAAGTAATTTGTTTTTACCTCTCTTTGTTCTCTTCAATATACCAAGCCCGGTTTTGGTGTCCTTCATGTAGCTAACGGAGAGAGAGAGAGGGTGGTGCAAAATATTCTACTTTATGCGTTAATCCGAAGTGGAAGGGGGTGGTGGAAATTAATACCTTAAGATTGAAGGATGTTTAAAAAGCAAAATAAACCTCTTTTGATTTCGGAAGACCAATTTAAAACCGTCTTTAAACATTTCTTAGTTTGCTGGCTGTTCTCCCGTCTTCCCCAACGATTGATGCCCATTGGATGCGAATGTCAGCATTCCAGGATTTTTTTTATGTAGATCAGGGATTATGGGGGTTGTTGTCTGAACAAGTTCTAGATAAGTGAAGGTATAATCATAGCTTGTCTACTGAGCACCTTACTTGTATAAACAGCACTGCAGGAAGAGTCATCCCACATACACACAGAAACCTTTATTTCCATGCCTCCAGAGAAGACAAAGAAAAAAACGAAACCACGGAAGCTAAAGCAATCCCTTCGGACAAATGGTTATCCAAACATCTTCTTAAACACTTCCAGTATTGGAGCATTCACAACTTCTGGAGGCAAGTTGTTCCACTGATGAATTGTTCTCACGGTCAGGAAAGTTCTCCTTAGTTCTAGGTAGCTTCTCTCCTTGATGAGTTTCCACCCATTGCTTCTTGTCCTGCCTTCAGGTGCTTTGGAGAAGAGCTTGACTCCCTCTTCTTTCAGCCGTCAGAGGATAATTAGAACGGTAGAAAAAGCAATCGCTACCAACCTGCTTTCCACTGAGGATCTGTGTACTGCAAGAGTCAAAAAGAGGGCTGTGAAAATATCTACGGACCCCTCGCATCCTGGACATAAATTGTTTCAACTCCCACCCTCAAAACGATGTTATAGAGCACTGCACACCAGAACAACTAGACACAAGGACAATTTTTTCCCAAACGCCCTCACTCTGCTAAACAAATAATTCCCTCAACACTGTCAAACTATTTACTAAGTCTGCACTACTATTAATCTTCTCATCATTTCCATCACCCATCTCCTCCCACATATGACTGTATGGCTGTAACCTTGTTGCTGGTATCCTTACAATTTATATTGACTGTTTCCCTATGACTATCATTAAGTGTTGTACCTTATGATTCTTGATGAATGTCTCTTTTATGTGCACTGAGAGCATATGCACCAAAGACAAATTCCTTGTGCGTCCAATCACGCTTGGCCAATAAAGAGTTCTATTCTGTTCTGTTCTGTTCTGTTCTGTTCTATTCTATTCTATTCTATTCTATTCTATTCTATTCTATTCTATTCTATTCTATTCTATTCTATTCTATTCTATTCTATTCTATTCTATTCTATTCTATTCTATTCTATTCTATTCTATTCTATTCTATTCTATTCTATTCATCTTTGTTGCTCTTCTCTGAACTCTTCTGCTTCTTCTTCTTCTGCTTTCCCAAAGGTGCTTTTTCAAGAGGCAACTGGACTTTCTTGGTTGTTCTTTGAAGACGTTTTGCTTCTGATCCAAGAAGCTTCTTCAGCTCCGAGCTGAAATCAGAGCTGAAGAAGCTTCTCGGATGAGAAGCGAAACCTCTTCAAAGAAAAACCAAGAAAATCCAGTTGCCTCTTGAAAAACCACCTTTGGGACAACCGGGACGTGAATGACGGAGAATCTCCATAACTTCTGCTGCTTTGTTTATTCAGAAGTCTCACGAGGGACAGCTCGGCTTGAGACACAACCCCTAATCAATATGTCTGCTGCTGTAGCTTTGCATCGTCAGATATTATCGCTCACTCTTTCTGCTTCACCATTCATTCCACCCTCCATGGATTTCAAGGAGGTCCCCACAGTTGTCCAAAAAAACCCCCAAAATCCTTCATGGCTGGAAACTCTATCAGATCTGAGTGATGTAAACTGTCAGCTGCAGGCCTGGGAAAACAAACATATGGAAAGAAGAGATGTGACGTAGTTTAATTTTTCAGCAGGGAAGGTTCGGTTATATAAATAACAGCTGAAGGGAAGCTGGCTATTTGTAGCTGCAGAGAAGCCTTCTCCATGGGGAGAGAATATTTTTGTCAATAGTTTTGAACCAGAAGAAGATTACATTCAGTTTTGGTCGCCGCGTTACCAAAAAAGATGTCGAGACTTTGGAGGGAAAAAAAGTGCAGAGAAGAGCAATGAGGACGAATAAAAGGCCTTGAGAAGTGGATAGAACAAATAATAGATCAACCAATAGAAAGAAAACCACAAAACATTCCTGTTAGGAATTTTTACAAGACCATATTCCAAGGAAATAAAATATCTGATGGTACACATATTAACAGCAGCACGAATAGTATATGCAAAAAAATGGGAAACAGGAAAGAACTCCAACTGAGGAAGAATTGAGAGATAAAATTTTAGAATGTGCTGAGATGGATAAATTAACAAAAGAAATTAAAGAAAAAGAAGAGACAGATTATTATAGAATATGGAATAAATGGCTTAAGGAGAGAAATAAAGAAGAATAACTACCAGGAGGAAAAATTAGAACTATAAAGTATATACATAAGAAATGTATGGGGCGGAATAAAAATGCAGAGAAACGGACAAAAACAAGCAGTACAAAAAAAAGAAAAATTTTATATAACAAGAATATAGAATTGTATAAAATTAAGGATATAATTAAAATATGCATATAATAATTGTAGAGAAATGTATAAAGTTAAGCGTGCTAAAGCTAAAAAACATATTGTAATCAAAGAGGGGGGAAAAGGGACAATGGGGAGAAAGAAAGAAAAAGAAAGAAAGAGAAAGAAAGAAAGAAAGAAAGAAAGAAAGAAGAAATGAAGACATATGGGAGGAAAGATAAAATAACAGAAAGAAGACCACGAAGAAACAATGCTTAAAAGAGATAAGATATGTATATGTTGTATGTTATGTGAATGTCATATATATGTTATAATAAAATTACAAAAAAAAAAAAAAAAGCCGTGGGATTCAGCCGGTTCGGGCCACTTCAGGTGAACCGGCAGTTAAATTGCTGGCTATGGATGCTGCAACGATAGTAAGTGTGAAAAACAGACACAAGCGGAGGTGGTATTCAGCTGGTTCAGACTAGTTCGGGCTTGCCCACCCACCCACCTACCCACCCCAGCTCTAAGCTGTCCTATTTAGGCATGTTTTCGAGACTGGGCACATGCACAGAAGGTGCACGAGCAAGCAAAGCACTGTTCTGCCCCAGCTACAGGCCCCAAAGAACGCAGCACACACAAAGTCCGTTCAAACCTTATTTTACTAAATAAATCAGTCTTTTACGACAACGGCTGTTAATTAACTGCATTAACAGTCGCCAAGAATTCAAAGAATAAATCTGAAAGCTTACTGTGGTTGGCAGAATGCCCAGAAGCAATTTGCAGGAAGCTGATGAGATAAGCAAGACAAGACACGAAGGTATGTGAACGAAGTTGTTCCCTGCAAATTGCTTCAGTCGGTGTTCCTCCTTAAATAGGCTAAGGGAGTGGCCAATTAGCCTCAAGCCTTACTCTTGAGGAGACCTCCTCCTGAGGAGCCACTCCTGCCTTTTGGATGCCCATGCATCGAGAAGAGGCTCCTCCTCTTCATCCTCTTCACTTATGGGAGCTTCTGAAGGTTCTGAAGGCCCTGGCTGAATCCCCGCCTCTGGCACCACATCTTCTCCAGCCTCCTCATTGTTCGACTCGGGTGCCAGCTGCACAGGCTGGTGGCGAATCACCACACCAGCCTCCTCGCTGTCGGAATCAACTACTAGATGCAGAGGCCGCTGATGGGCCACAACAAGCGCATGCGTGGAAGGCCGGGTGCATGCACCAATGGTGCGCATGTGTGAAGCGAACATGCGCGCACGCGGCAAACCAGTAGTAAACATGAGTGAAACCCACCCCTTTTTTCAGTGACCTTGGGACTTTCGAACGGTCACTGAATGAACTGTTGTAAATCGAGGAGTACCTGTAACATCATGGACACGTCGATATTGATTTCCTGGCAACCACTGTGGTTTGCTGTCCATGATGGTATGAGAAAGTAAACTGGATTTGGACATATTGGGGCGACGAGGCACTCCCATGTGACACCTCTCCTGCGCGAGCTGCACTGGCTCCCGGTGGTCTTCCGGGTGCGCTTCAAGGTGTTGGTGACCACCTTTAAACCGCTCCATGGCTCAGGGCCGGGGTATTTACAAGACTGCCTTCTGCCACCAATAGCCTCCCACCGACCAGTACGCTCACACAGAGTGGGCCTCCTCAGGGTGCCGTCCGACAGACAATGTCGGCTGGCGACCCCCAGGGGGAGAGCCTTCTCTGTGGCGGCGCCCACCCTCTGGAACAACCTCCCCCCAGAGATACGTACAATAACAGACCTCCGGATATTTATTTCAACTAGCTGGGCTGGCTTGAGTCAAATTTTAAACTGATTTTAAATTGGAATTGTTTTAATTACGGCCAAAATATTTAATTATTTTAAACAGTTTTTAGATTTTGTATGTCTTGTTTTTACTTTGGCTGTTCACCACCCTGAGTCCTATATTGGAGAAGGGCGGTATAGAAATTTAAACAAACAAATAAATAAATAAATATTCTTCATTCGCACATCCACCATAACATTTACGAAGCTATTGGTTTTTGCACAGGTAACCTAGGCAGCATATTCAAACCCGCAAATATTCAATATTACCGCTGTTCCTGTGGAGAAAGTGAGCACCGACCCCTCTCCTAGAAGAATGAAATATTTTGGGAAATAATAATAATAATAATAATAAAAAAGCAGAATATTATTATTTCCCTAAAGGAGAAACATGTTTTTCCAGACAGAAAGCAGATCCCATCTTTCTTAATAGCCCTCAGCAGATGTCAGCACTTAAGAGATAAAGAGCTTATTGAAAGAAGCCAATTATCTAGGTAGCTCTATTCATAAACACATACCCTCACCCAAGAGCCAAACCAGGACAAAGCCATTAAGCCATAATAGGAATTGCCCAACTCCCTTTCAGAACACAAGCCCCTTCTTTGTATCATCTCAGCAGTTCAAACTTCAACCGATCCTGGGAGCTCAGACAACCTATAGAGCCAGCTATGACCCCCTACATAACCCCTACAAAAGGCAATAGAATACATGTTCTTGCACAGGAACAGGAAGCTGAAGCGCAAAGCTCAGAAAAGGTATAACTCCCCCCTCTCAATTCTATGTGGTCAGCTGCACCAGAACCATGTGTTTGGTTGATTCTGTTCAGGGGTGGGATTGAAAAATTTTAATGGCCTCCTCGGCCTCCTGGACCACAGTGGGGGGGGGCGTTTTCACCCCCCCCAGGCTCTGGAGGCTTTCCTCGAGCCTCCGGGAGGGCAAAAACAGCCTTCCCCGAGCTCCGGAGGTCCTCTGGAGCCCGGAAATGGCCCCATTTTCGGACTTCTGGTACTTCCGGTAGGCCCATTTTTCACCCTCCCCAGGTTCTGGAGGTTTTCCTCGAGCCCTCAGGAGGGCAAAAACGGCTTTCCCTGGGCTCCGGAGGTAAGAAACGAGCCCATTTTTGGACTTCTGGTACTTCCGGTAGGCCCGTTTTTCACCCTCCCCAGGTTCTGGAGGTTTTCCTCGAGCCCTCAGGAGGGCAAAAACAGCTTTCCCTGGGCTCCGGAGGTAAGAAACGAGCCCAATTTTGGACTTCTGGTACTTCCGGTAGGCCAGTTTTTCACCCTCCCCAGGCTCCAGAGGCTTTCCTTGAGCCTCCGGGAGGGCAAAAATGGTCTTCCCCGGGCTCCAGAGGCCCTCTAGAGGCTGGAAACAGGCCCATTTTCGGACTTCTGGTACTTCTGGTAGGCCCATTTTTCACTGTCCCCATGCTCCAGAGGGTTTACTCCAGCCTCCGGGAGGCTGAAAATGGCCTCCCCTGGGCTCAGAGACCCTCCGGAGGCCGGAAACAGGGCCATTTTCAGACTTCCGGTACTTCTGGTAGGCCCATTTTTCGCCCTCCCCAGGCTCTGGAAGGTTTCTTTGAGCCTCCAGGAGAGTGAAAATGACCTCCCCCGGGGTCCGGAGGCCCTCCGGAGGCTGGAAACAGGCCCCTTTCCAGAACTTCCAGGAGGCCTGTTTTTTGCCCTCCCAGAGCCTCCGTGCAGGGCTCTGCACTTACCTTGCATCCAAAACTGGCCGCATGGAGACTCCTGATAGGGGTGGGGTGGGCAGGTCCAGCCAGTCCTTGCAGCTACCGGTTTGGCAAACCAGAAAATTAGCATCCGGTTCGCCGGAAACCAGTCCGAACCAGCTGAATCCCACCCATGGTTCTGTTCATCATTAAACCATCTTTCCAATCAGCCTCCATGTTTCCAGTGTCTTTCTCTTGGCTTGGAACTGAACCAGATGGATATCTCTACCCACAATTGTTAGACTGTCTTCTCTCTCATATGACATGATCCACCCCCACAAAAATCTAGATTTTAAAAAGGTTCTCTTCCTTGCAATAAGATTTCTTGTGCTGCAGGAGTAATATTTATCAAAGGGAGTCCCTATAATTATGATACCGACTTGATGTTTATAGAAGGCTTCTAAATTGGAGGTTGGGAAGATAAAGGAGGAGAGGAAGCGTATTTTCATTGTTTACTTGTTTTTCTCTGAATTCAGAAATGGCCGGAGGAGACAGGAGACAACAGAGAGGTCAAAATAAGAGGGGAGAAGCAGTTTCATTTTGCTCTTAGGCAGAGGTGGGCTTCAAAAATTTTAGCAAGGGGTTCTCTGCCCAGTTGCTGGGTAGGCATGGCCATGGTGGGTATGGACTAGTCGGCCTCCTGCACCAAGGCGGGGGGGTTGCCCTCCATGCGCCCCATTTTCGGCTGTATTTTCAGCCCTTTTGGGGGGCCTTTTCCACCTTTTTTCTTCCCATTTTCTAGGCTTTTTTCAGCCCATTTTCTAGGCTTTTTTTGGCCTGTTTTGGGGGCTTTTTAAAGGCCTGTTTTTTTAGGCTTTTTTCGGCCTGTTTTGAGGGCTTCTTAAAGGCCCGTTTTCGAGGCTTTTTTGGGACCGTTTTTGAGGCTTTTTTCGGCCTGTTTTCAAGGCTTTTTTCGGCCCATTTTCTAGGCTTTTTTTGGCCTGTTTTGGGGGCTTTTTAAAGGCCCGTTTTCAAGGCTTTTTTGGACCGTTTTTGAGGCTTTTTTCAGCCCGTTTTTTTAGGCTTTTTTCGGCCTGTTTTGAGGGCTTCTTAAAGGCCCGTTTTGAGGGCTTCTTAAAGGCCCGTTTTCGAGGCTTTTTTTGGACCGTTTTTGAGGCATTTTTCGGCCTGTTTTCGAGGCTTTTTTCGGCCCATTTTCTAGGCTTTTTTTTGGCCTGTTTTGGGGGCTTTTTAAAGGCCCGTTTTCTAGGCTTTTTTTGGGCCGTTTTTGAGGCTTTTTTCAGCCCATTTTTTGAGGCTTTTTTCGGCCTGTTTTTTCCAAAAATGTCCTTCAGCAATGGGACATTTCATGTTCCTTCTGCTCTTTTCTCCACAACAACCCTGTGAGGTAAATCGGGCTGATGTGAGGCACCTCAACCCTGGCCTTTACAGCATGACGAACTGCAGAAACAAACAGGATGAGGTTTCTTCATTGCATAAATGTCATCCCACTCTACTTTTGGAGACCAAGCAGCTGTTCAAAGCGTAGCTCGAAAGTCTGGCTAGAAAGCTTCCTTCCTTCCTTCTTTCCTTATTTGCAATTACATGCAATCATTTTTCTGCATATTGATCCGGAATAAATGCATGCATATTTATAACAAGCAAGTGCTTTTCACAGCTAAAATCCCAACCACAGAATTGGGATGTTCCTCTTTTTTAATTCCTGTGTCACCCCATTGCAAAAGGGGGATGGGCAAATAAATTCTTTCACATTTGGTTCAGTGGTGGGTTCCTCCTGGTTCGGCCCGGTTCAGCCGAACCGATAGCGGTGATGATATGACATCACCGAACCGGTTCTCGTTGTTCGGGAGCTGGGCCTTCCCTCCCTTCCCCCAACGTTATTCTTACCTTTTATTTGGCCCCGCCCCCAATCTATTCGCTGCCTCCTGAGTCCCAGCTGATTGGCTAGAAGGAAAAAAACTGTTTAAACTCTTGCCGCGGGGCTTCAAAGGGCCGCCCTACAACTGATCAGTGTTAAAAGGCAGTGTGATGGTAGACCAATGCGCTCGAAAAACAAATGGGTAGACCGGTGCCTCCAAAAACAAATGGGTAGACCAGTGCCTGCAAAAACAAATGAGTAGACCGGTGCCTCCAAATACAAATGGGTAGACCGGTGCCTCCAAAAACAAATGGGTAGACCGGTGCCTGCAAAAACAAATGAGTAGACTGGTGCCTCCAAATACAAATGGGTAGACCGGTGCCTCCAAAAACAAATGGGTAGACCGGTGCCTCCAAAAACAAATGAGTAGACTGGTGCCTCCAAAAACAAATGGGTAGACCGGTGCCTCCAAATACAAATGGCTAAACCGGTGCCTGCAAAAACAAATGAGTAGACTGGTGCCTCCAAAAACAAATGAGTAGACTGGTGCCTCCAAATACAAATGGGTAGACCGGTGCCTCCAAATACAAATGGCTAAACCGGTGCCTGCAAAAACAAATGAGTAGACCGGTGCCTCCAAATACAAATGGGTAGACCGGTGCCTCCAAAAACAAATGGGTAGACCGGTGCCTCCAAAAACAAATGAGTAGACCGGTGCCTCCAAAAACAAATGAGTAGACCGGTGCCTCCAAATACAAATGGGTAGACCGGTGCCTCCAAAAACAAATGGGTAGACCGGTGCCTCCAAAAACAAATGAGTAGACCGGTGCCTGCAAAAACAAATGAGTAGACTGGTGCCTCCAAATACAAATGGGTAGACCGGTGCCTCCAAAAACAAATGGGTAGACCGGTGCCTCCAAAAACAAATGAGTAGACCGGTGCCTCCAAATACAAATGGGTAGACTGGTGCCTCCAAATACAAATGGCTAAACTGGTGCCTGCAAAAACAAATGAGTAGACCGGTGCCTCCAAAAACAAATGGGTAGACCGGTGCCTCCAAAAACAAATGAGTAGACCGGTGCCTCCAAAAACAAATGAGTAGACCGGTGCCTCCAAATACAAATGGGTAGACCGGTGCCTCCAAAAACAAATGGGTAGACCGGTGCCTCCAAAAACAAATGAGTAGACCGGTGCCTGCAAAAACAAATGAGTAGACTGGTGCCTCCAAATACAAATGGGTAGACCGGTGCCTCCAAAAACAAATGGGTAGACCGGTGCCTCCAAAAACAAATGAGTAGACCGGTGCCTCCAAATACAAATGGGTAGACTGGTGCCTCCAAATACAAATGGCTAAACTGGTGCCTGCAAAAACAAATGAGTAGACCGATGCCTCCAAAAACAAATGGGTAGACCGGTGCCTCCAAAAACAAATGGCTAAACCGGTGCCTGCAAAAACAAATGAGTAGACCGGTGCCTCCAAATACAAATGGGTAGACCGGTGCCTCCAAAAACAAATGAGTAGACTGGTGCCTCCAAAAACAAATGGGTAGACCGGTGCCTCCAAAAACAAATGAGTAGACCGGTGCCTCCAAAAACAAATGAGTAGACCAGTGCCTGCAAAAATAAATGGGTAGACTGGTACAACTCTGCAATCAGTTAAAAGCCTTGTAGAGCAATACCTCTGCTAAATCCTAAAGAATTGTAAAAAAATGCTTTCAAAAGGCTCTGATGATCCCAGCTGAGTTGCCTGATCGTCAGAGGCATTTAAAAGAAAAAAAAGTCTCTGCCGATCAGGCAACTCAGCTTGGATCGTCAGAGTCATTTAAAAGAAGAAAAGCCTCTGCCGATCAGGCAACTCAGCTGGGATCATCAGAGGCTTTTAAAAGCATTTTTTTTACAACCTCTTCAGAGGTTGCATTTAGAAAAAGCATTTAGAAAAAAATGCTTTTAAAAGCCTTTGATGATCCCAGCTGAGCCGCGCAATCATCAGAGGCTTTTTTTTTTTTTTTTACTTTTAAAAGCATTTTTTTCGGCTGAAGAGGTTGTAGAAAAAATGCTTTTAAAAATAATTTTAAAAAAGCCTCTGATGATTGTGCGGCTCAGCTGGGAATATGGGGAAGGGGGGACAGGGATTTTTGCTACCAGTTCTCCGAACCATCCGCCTCCATTGCTACCGGATCGGGCGATCCGGTCCGAACCGGGAGCATTTCACCCCTGCCCGGCGCTATGCCATCCTGTTTAGCCACATTTTCGAAGCTGCACGCATACATGCAAGCCACGTGCACGAGAAAAGCTCATGCGCGGAAGGCAGGGTGCATGCGTGGAAGGCGCGCGTACACACACATATTTTCGGTGCATGGTGAACCGCTGGTAAAAATATGTGAAACTGATCGGAATGCCCAATGTTTTCATTCTCCAAGAACTGTGACCAAACAGCCAATTTTCCTGAATGATTAATATTGTGCTATGCACAAGAGATGTTATTTATTTTGAAATGCCAAAAAATCCAGCTGGTCCCTCTACGCCAATGTTAATTTTTCAGGTGATGAGCTAATGGGTTTTGACAGCAAGCCGTATTCAAATGAATTGGAAAATTCGTAATATTCTCCTTCCAATAAGCTCTGGCTTCAATGGGGATCCAATAATACTTGGAGTCAGAATAAAGTTGGAAGGGACCTTGGAGGTCTTCTAGTCCAACCCCCTGATCAAGCAGGAGACCCTATACCCGTGATGGCGAACCTATGGCACGCGTGCCACAGGTGGCACATGGAGCCATATTAGTGGGCACTCCAGCTCAGCTCTGGGGCACATGCGCCCATCGGCCAGCTGATTTTCGGGCCTTCTGGGCCTACCAGAAGTAGGGAAACAGGCTGTTTCCTGCCTCTGGAGGGCCTTGCGGGGTGGGGAAGGCCTGTTTTTCTTTCTCACCTGTCTCCAGATCCTCTCTATGCATCTGGGAAGGGCGAAAACAGCCTTTCCCACTCCCTTGGAGGCCCTACGGAGGCTGAAAGGGCCCATTTCCCGACTCCTGGTGAGACAGAAAGTGATGTTTTTTCCTGTCCCCAGCCTCCAGAGACTCCTAGAGAGGCTCCTAGAGACTCCTAGAGAGGCTCCTAGAGACTCCTAGAGAGGTTCTGGAGGCTGGGGACAGCAAAAAATGTCACTTCCTGTCCCACCGAGAGTTGGGAAATGGGCCCTTTCAGCCTCCATAGGGCCTCCAAGGGAGTGGGAAAGGCTGTTTTCGCCCTTCCCAGATGCATAGAGAGGATCTGGAACCAGGTGAGAAAGAAAAACGGGCCTACCAGGCCATCATGTGCCAGGAGCGGGGGTGGGTGGGGTTGCATGCGCATGCGTGTGGGCACGTGCGCACGTGACCTCCCCGCCCCCTCCTGGAACGCGTTGGCAAAAAGGTTAGCCATCACTGCCCTATACCATTTCAGACAAATGATTGTCCAGTCTCTTCTGAAAACCCTCCAGTTTTCCAGATGGAGCTCCCACAACTTCTGGTGGCCAGCTGTTCCACTGGTTAATTGTCCTCACTGTTAGGAAGTTTCTCCTTAACTCCAAGTTGCTTCTCTCCTTAATTAGTTTCCAACCATTGTTTTTTTTTGTCTTGCCTTTCGGTGCTTTGGAAAAATAAGTTGACCCAACTAAGTTTGTAATTTAGGAAATTGTTTTAAGTTGCGCTGAGATTAATAGGATAGGGTGTGTGAAAATAATGGCCGCTGGATCCACAGAGCCTCAAATGTTATTTTCACACCAGCAGAGGGCACTCTTCCCCACGAAAACGTTTTTTGGTAGCAAAAAGAAAAAAAAGAAAGTTGAAGACTTGAAAAATGTAATTAATCCCACAGTTCCAAAGTGATTAAGTATATAGATCTCTCTCTCCCCCCCTCTTTCCCTCTCCCTTCTTCCCTCCCTCCATCTCCTTCCCTCCTTCCCTTTGAGTCCCTCCATATTTCTCTCTCCCCTCCCTCTCTCTCTCCCCCTCCCCCCCTCTCCCTTCTTCCCTCCCTCCCCCTCCCACCTTCCCTCCGAGTCCCTCCATCTATCTCTCCCCCCTCTCTCCCTCCTCTCCCTCCTTCCCTCCCTCTCCTTCCCTCCGAGTCCCTCCATATTTCTCTCTCCCCCTTCCCTCCCTCCCTCCTTCCCTCCAAGTCCCTCCCTCCATCTCTCTCTTTCTCCCCTTCCTCTCTCCCCCCTCCCTCTCCTTTCTTCCCTCCCTCTCCCGCCCTCCTTCCCTCTGAGTCCCTCCATCTCTCTCTCTCTCTCTCTGTCTCTGTCACTCTCTCTCTGACAGGTATTATCAAAATAAAAAAAAATAGCAACCATCACCATGACCTATTACTGAGAATGCCTGAGTTGACTAACAGAATAACAGAGTTGAAAGGGACCTGGGAGGTCTTCTAGACTGACCTCCTGCTGAAGCAGGAAACCCTATAAGCAAGAAGTGACAGACGGGGGGAAAAAAACGATCTTAGAACGAAGGAGAAATTTCCTGACAGGGAGAACAATTAATCAGAGGAACAACTCGCTGCCAAAAGTTGTGAGTGCTCGATCCAGTGGGAGAAGAGATTGGACAGCCGCTTGCCTGGGATGGTATAACGGCTCCTGCTCGAGAAGCGGGTTGGACTAGAAGACCTCCAAGGTCCCTTCCAACTCTCTTATTTTGTATCACCTTCCGTGTGGTTGTAGCTCGAAACATGGGACGCTCCTAATACACCTGCATTCCTCCTGAAAGTTAATATGTAGAAATCATGACACAATGATCACATAAATACGATAATTACTGGAATAACAGAGTTGGAAGGGACCTTGGAGGTCTTCTAGTCCAACCCCCTGCTCAGGGAAGGAAACCCTAGACCAGTGATTGCTAACCTTTTTGCCGCCGTGTGCCAAAAGCGGGGAGAGCGCAGGGGTGGGTGGGTCGCATGCCCACACCCATAATTCAGTACACCCCGCCCCCCACGCATGCACGCGTGACACCCCTGCGCTTTCCCCGCTTTTGGCACGCGATGGCACGGTGGACCCAGTAAACCCATTTTTCGCCCTCCAGACGCTTTCTTGGAGCCTGGGGAGGGCAAAAACAGTCTTCCCCATCCCCCTGGAGGCCGGAAACGGCCCATTTGCCGACTTCCGGTGGGGCTGGAAGGCCCGTTTTTCGCCCTCCCCAGGCTCCAGACGCTTTCTTGGAGCCTGGGGAGGACAAAAACAGTCTTCCCCATCCCCCTGGAGGCCAGAAACGGCCCATTTGCCGGCTTCCGGTGGGGCTGGAAGGCCCGTTTTTCGCCCTCCCCAGGCTCCAGAGCCTTTCTAGGCACCTGGGGAGGGCGAAAACAGCCTTCCCCACTCCCCTGGAGGCCCTCCGGAGGCCGGAAATAGCCTGTTTCCTGACTTCCAGTGGGCCCGGAAGGCCCGAAAATCAGCTGGCCGGCGCTGAGCTAAGGCAACACTGGCGTGCCCACCGATAAGGCTCCGCGTGCCATCTGTGGCACGCGTGCCATAGGTTCGCCATCACGGCCCTAGACTGTTTCAGACAATTGGTTATCCGATCTCTTCTTTAAAAAAATTCCAGTGTTGGAGCATTTACAACGACTGGAGGCAAGTTGTTCCACTTGGAAAGTTTCTATGTTGTTTCGTCACACTTGTTTGTCTCTAGCATCTTTTTAAACGTCCTCTCTTAATCTTCTGTGTAATAGGCACATCACAATGGCCTAGTTGTGTATTGTGTCATACTGTTGTGTGCCCGTGAAGGTATGTGGAATTGCAAGTGTGCAACTCAAAAGTAGGACGCTCTCACGGCCTCCTTAATCTTGCACAAGGAAGCGCATCTGGAAGAGTAAAGGAGTACCTCTTAACACCCCGGCCTTGTGATAGTTACACAACCTTCTGTTGTTCGCACAACCTATGCACCTCAGTGTCTTTTCCATGCCTCTTTAGCCTCCTTTGACTAAACCCTCCTTATTATGAATATCATTATGAGTTATCATGAATGCTCTGAATATAACATTACAAAGATAATTTATTATGAATGGACTATTTTTGTTTGGCTTTGCTTCGCTTTAAAATGAAAATATTATTTTCCAACCGGCCTTTTAAACTTATTGTTTGTGTTATATTTTAATTATTTTGTATTAAATCCACTTTGCAATAATAGAAAGCACTACGCAAATATCTAATACACGAATACAAAGAGGCGTTTGAGATTATCTGGTTTTTTGGTTTTTTGTTTGCTTTAATTTATATGCTTTAATTTATATGAGTATATAATTTATAATTTATAATTTATATACTCAGGGCATCTTACAATGCGTTAAGCAATAGCCTTCATACTTTTGTATATTTTTATACAAAGTCAGCTTATTGCCCCCAAAATCTGGGTCCTCATTTCACCTACCTTTGAAAGGATGGAAGGCTGAGTCAACCTTGAGCCTGGTGAGATTTGAACTTGCAGTAATTGCAAGCAGCAGATGTTAATAACAGTGCTTTAGTCCACTGTACTACAGGCTTTTTTTTCATTTAGCTTTTCATCTTACTGTTTATTATTATTAGGCTCGGCTATTGTTTTCTTTTTTCCATAGTTTAAAAAGCATCAAATTAAGGAAGGAGAGAGGCTGTTGATTCCTCAGGAAGTGAAGCCACTAGGAAAATATGCTGTGATCTATTCGAAAGGCAATTAATCAAGGTAATAATTAAGGTAACTTCGCTGCAAGATATACGTTTAATTATGGGCTATATTATACCTGGCACATGGGACCTACAGAAATTATGGCTCAAGAAAGATGGACTTTGTAATAGGGATGTTTCGTTAGGAAAAGAATATCAACCAATATATTTAATATCTGATGAAATTAATACATCTCTTTCCTAACGTAAGATAAACTTTAGGTTATTTCGCGATTTTAGCCAGTGTGGTCATCATACCCAATAAATAAACAGTTTGCACGAGTAAAAGAGATCTGCCTCTTAGAGCAAAGGTGTCCAACCACAGCAATTTTAAGAATTCTGTGGACTTCAACTCCCAGAATTCTCCATGCTTGGCTGGCTGGGGAATTCTGGGAGTTGAAGTCCATAGGCAAGTCCTTGTGTTTTGGGGGCAGACTTAAGGTTCCGTTAACTGAAATTTACCTCCTAAAATGAAAGCCGGTGAAAAGACAGGTAGTCCTCGACTTACGTTGTGGCCCGTCAGCGGCCTGTGCAGCTAGTAGCTGATTCCGACGGTGAGGAGGCTGGTGTGGTGCTGCGCCAGCAGCCTGTGCAGCTGGCACTCGAGTCGGACAGTGAGGAGGCTGAAGAAGATGTGGTGCCAGAGGCGGGGCCTTCAGAACCTCCAGAAGCTTCCATGGGTGAAGAGGAAGAAGAGGAGGAGCCTCTTCTCGATGCACGGGTGCGCAGAGCTGCCAAAAGGCAGGAGTGGCTCCTCAGGAGGAGGTCTCCTCGAGAGTAAGGCTTGGGGCTAATTGGCCACTCCCTTAGCCTATTTAAGGAGGAACGCCGACTGAAGCAATTTGCAGGGAACAACTTCGTTCACTCTCCTTCGCGTCTTGATCTTAGTTCTCTGCAAATTGCTTCTGGGCTTTCTGCCAATCCTAGTAAGATTACGATTATTTATTCTTTGGATTCTTGGAGGGTGTTAAGAAAGTTAATTAACAGCCTTTGTTTGAAAAAGACTGATTTAATTAAGTAAACGAAGGTTTGTACAGACTTTGTGTGTGCTGCGTTCTTTGGGGTCCGTAGCTGGGGCAGAACAACTTATGACCACAATTGAACCCCGAACTGATGTTGCTAAGTGAGAAATTTGTTCAGTGAGCTCGGTCCGCTTTTACGACCTTTCTTTCCACAGTTGTTAAGTGAATCACTGCTGTCGTTAAGTCAGTTAACACGGTTGCTTAAGTGAATCTGGATTCCCCGTGGACTTTGCGTGTCGGGAGGTCACAAAATGGGATTGCGAGATCCTGGGAAAGTGCAACCGTCATAAATGTGAGTCACTTTTCGTAGTAAAAAAAAGAAAGGACAGTTGGCTAAATCTGTGCGTCAGGATATTGTCGAGATCTCCCCATCGAAACCCCTAGTCAGTCTTTTATTTATTTATTTGCTTGTTTGTTTATTTATTTATTTATTTATTTATTAAAAAGCCTGACTAGGTGGCTCAGTGGCTAAGACACTGAGCTTGTCGATGAGAAAGGTCAGTAGTTCGGCGGTTCGAATCCCTAGTACAGGTCTCCTGTGTGAGGAGGGGGTTGGACTAGATGACCTGCAGGGTCCCTTCCCACTCTGTTACTGTTAAAGACCCCCCCTCCCCTATGATCTCCTTGTAGGGCAGCCACGAAGGAGTCTTTGGGCCGTCTTAAACAACCCTACCCATCGTCCACAGCAGAGCAAAGCAGGGAGGGGGAATTTGCCGGAGAAGGACTGAGCAATAGTGTAGCATCGCACATTCATCCCCCCCAAAAAACCCAAGAAAAAAAATGGGGTTCGGCTGGGGACATGTTGCAATCAGGTGCCCCCCCAAAAAAAGCAAGAAAAAAATGGGATTTGGCTTTTGCAACCAGGCAACCAGACACTGAGCTTGTCGATCAGAAAGGTCGGCGGTTCGAATCCCTAGTACAGGCCTCCTGTGTGAGCAGGGGGTTAGACTAGATGACCTCCAGGGTCCCTTCCCACTCTGTTACTTTAACCTCTTATTCCGTTATTATTATTTAATTTAATTTAATTTAATTTAATTTCCAATTTATATACCGCCCTTCTCCCTGAGGACTCAGGGCGGTGTACAGCCAAGATAAAAAACATAGAATACAAATATTAAAAAACATTTAAAAATATGTATAAATTTTGGCCCGAAAGTTAAGAAATCACAGACTGCTTAAAAGAATTTAAAAATTTCTTCTTAAGCCAACCCGGCTTGCTGGAAAAAGTGGGTTTTAAGGAAACGACGGAAGACATTGAGGTCATGGATTCTCCTTATTTATTATTTATTATTTGCTAATTAATTATAATTATTAATTATTTTATTAATTATTTGTTAATTAATTATTATTTATTAATTATTTGTTAATTAATTAATTATTATTTATTAATGACTTGTTTATTATTATTTATTTATTTATTATTTATACATTCTGGTCTCCTCCCCTCCTCCTTTCCCCCACCCGTCCCCTCCATGGGCGGGGCAAGGCAGACATCCCCCCCCCCACCGCCCCGCGCGGAGCCCCTCCCCAGGCGGGTGCTGCGATTGGTCGAGGAGGTTCCCGCCCCATCCTTTAACTCCGCCTCCCGGGGGTGGGGGCGTGGCCTGCGGAGAGAGCCGGCCGCCCGGGTCTTTCTTTACCTGCGACGTCTTTTCGCATCGCGATGGCGGAGGAGGCGGATCGAGCCCGGGCGGCGGCGGCCCAGTGGCTTCTCTGGGACAAGGTGAGCGATCGGGAAGGGATCCCGAGGGTGGATCGCTGCCTCGATTCCCGATCTCCCTCCCCCCTTCCCCACCCGGCGGGGCTCCAGCAAAGGATCGATCCCGGGATTGGAGGGGGGGGGGTTGGAGTTTCCTGGTGGTCTCCCCTCCTTTTGCTAAGGCTTTGTTCCAAGGCTAGGAAAGAGGTGCGTGGCTCGGATCTCTTGCAATCAGGCTCCCCACTTCGCCCCGGCCAAAAAAAACCAAGAAAAAACGGGGGTTTAGCTGGGATCTGTTGCAAAACAAGAAGAAATTGGGGTTTGCCTGGGATCTATTTGCAACCAGGAGCCCCCTCCCCCAAAAAAACCAAGAAGATACGGGGGTTTAGCTGGGATCTGTTGCAAAACAAGAAAAAAGTGAGGTTTAGTTGGGATCTGTTGCAAAACAAGAAGAAATTGGGGTTTGCCTGGGATCTGTTTGCAACCAGGAGCCCCCCCCCGCCAAAAAAACCCCAAGAAAAAACGGGGGTTTAGCTGGGATCTGTTGCAAAACAAGAAGAAATTGGGGTTTGCCTGGGATCTATTTGCAACCAGGAGCTCCCACCCCCAAAAAACTAAGAAAAAACGGGGGTTTAGTTGGGATCTGTTGCAAAACAAGAAAAAATTGGGGTTTGCCTTGGATCTGTTTGCAACCAGGAGCCCCCCTCCCCAAAAAAAAAACCCAAGAAAAAACTGGGGTTTAGCTGGGATCTGTTGCAAAACAAGAAAAAATTGGGATTTGCCTGGGATCTGTTGGCAACCAGGAACCCCCCCCGCCCGCCAAAAAAAACCCAAGAAAAAAACTGGGATTTAGCTGGGATCTGTTGCAAAACAAGAAGAAATTGGGGTTTGCCTGGGATCTGTTGCAACTAGGTGTCCCACCCTGAAAAAAATAAACCAAGAAAAAAATGGGGTTTGGTGGGATCCGTTGCAACCAGGCGTCGTTCCCAAAACAAGAAGAAAAAAATGGGGTTCAGCTGGGGATCTATTGCAACCAGGCGCCCCCCCAAAAAAAACACCCCAAGAAAAACATCAGGGTTGGGATTACCCCTAACTCTCAAGCCTGGCATTCCTTTGAATTGCTTGTTTGGAACGGGGTGCCCTTTTTGCTCCCCCAGAAGAAAAAGGGGGTGTCCAGTGGGGGTGAGACTGGTTTTGCTGGATTTCTGGCCAACGCTTTGATCTTTGTCCTTCCTCCTTTGTTCCTCCTGCTGGCCGGCTTCCCCGATGCGAGTTCAAGGCCAAGGCCCACATGGGATTTGAACCTGCAGCTTCCGGGTTGAAGTCCTAGAGGCTTACTCGCTGTCATTCAAGGCTGCTCCTAATAGTAAATAAATCAGATGCACTCTTTTGCAAAACTGGCTTGGTTGATTAGACCGTTAAGGGAGGTTGTTTTTCCTCTAAACTGTTACAAAAAGGATACTACTGCCTTCTGTTTTGAAGTCATTGCTCAATGGGCAGGTAGTCCTCGGCTTACAACAGTTCATTTAGTGACCGTCCGAAATTACAACAGCACTGGGGGGAAAAAAAGGAACTTGAGGCCAGTTTTCAGACTTACAACCAGTTGTTGCAAGCATCCCCTTACATTCGGATGCTTGACAATTCGACTCGCGTTTATGACGGTGGAAGCGTCGTACCGGGCTCACGGGCTCCCGTTTTGCGACCTTCTGAAAAGCAAACGTCAGTGAGGGAATGCGGATTCACTGGGTTAGTAACCGTGTGACTCGTTTACGGACTGCAGGGATTCACTTAACAAACGGGGTGAGGAAAGTCGTAAAACGAGGCAAAGCTCACCTCATAAAGGTCTCTCCGTTAGCAACATAACTTTTGGGCTCAATTGCGGTCGTAAATTGTACTGTCTTGTGGTTTTGAGTCTTTGGTCAATATGCCCATACTTTGAAATTAGATGGGATTATTATTACCGGTATTATTATTATCTCTCTTATTCATTAAGTATGAAACTCAGTCAACTGATCATTTAAAAATGTATCATAAATACCATTGACTGGTGCTAGTAGTTGATACAGGTTGCTGCCAGCGTCCTAGGTATCAACCAAGTATCTTCTTAAAATATACGATTATTATTATTATTATTATTATTATTATTATTATTATTATTATTATTAATTTATTCATTAAAAATGAAACTCAAGTCAACAACATTCAAAAATGCATCACAAATACCATTGACTGGTGCTAATGGTTGATGCGGGTTGCTGCCAGCATCCTAGGTGTCAACCAAGTATCTTCTTAAAATATATGATTATTATTATTATTACTTATTATTAATTTATTCATTAAAATGAAACTCAGTCAACTGGACATTCAAAAATGCTTCACAAATACCGTTGACTGGTGCTAATGGTTAATTCTGGTACTCTGTTTGCTTGGTTATTTCCATTCAACTGGGCATTTAAAAGTCCTCTTGTCTTGGTAGGGTCTTACAAGCCTAACGCAACTCATGTGATACACCTCATTGTGTCCTACGTGAGATAGCACAGCATAGAGTGAGCATTGAATCACATAAATTTAATCATTCTGGGTTTTGATTTTATGAATAGGCTGAAGTACATCGCGTGTTCTACAAGCATGTGGAGCTTAGGACATGTGATGGTCCAAATTGAATTTTATAGCTCTCTAGAACGCTTTTGTATCCTAGCAGTTACATTCAATTAATCAGCACTGTCAATTTTTCAAAAAGTAGAATAGAATAGGAATAGGAATAGGAATAGGAATAGGAATAGATTAGGAAAGAGTAGAATAGAGTAGAATAGAATAGAATAGAGTAGAGTAGAGTAGAAGAATAGAATAGAATAGAAGAATAGAATAGAGTAGAAGAATAGAAGAATAGAATAGAATAGAAGAATAGAATAGAATAGAATAGAGTAGAAGAATAGAATAGAGTAGAGTAGAAGAATAGAATAGAATAGAGTAGAGTAGAAGAATAGAAGAATAGAATAGAGTAGAAGAATAGAATAGAATAGAATAGAATAGAATAGAAGAATAGAATAGAATAGAAAAATAGAATAGAATAGAGTAGAAGAATAGAATAGAGTAGAAGAATAGAATAGAGTAGAGTAGAAGAATAGAATAGAATAGAGTAGAGTAGAAGAATAGAATAGAGTAGAGTAGAAGAGTAGAATAGAATAGAGTAGAGTAGAGTAGAGTAGAGTAGAGTAGAGTAGAAGAATAGAAAAATAGAATAGAATAGAATAGAATAGAGTAGAAGAATAGATTAGAGTAGAGTAGAGTAGAGTAGAAGAATAGAATAGAGTAGAAGAATAGAATAGAAAAATAGAATAGAATAGAGTAGAAGAATAGAATAGAATAGAGTAGAAGAATAGAAGAATAGAATAGAGTAGAAGAATAGAATAGAATAGAATAGAGTAGAGTAGAGTAGAGTAGAAGAATAGAAAAATAGAATAGAATAGAGTAGAAGAATAGATTAGAGTAGAGTAGAGTAGAGTAGAGTAGAGTAGAGTAGAGTAGAGTAGAAGAATAGAATAGAATAGAGTAGAAGAATAGAATAGAATAGAAAAATAAAATAGAGTAGAAGAATGGAATAGAATAGGAATAGGAATAGGAATAGAATAGGAAAGAGTAGAGTGGAATATGTCGCATCCTGGACATAAACTGTTTCAACTCCTACCCTCAAAACAACGCTACAGAGCACTGCACACCAGAACAACTAGACACAAGAACAGTTTTTTCCCCAATGCCATCACTCTGCTAAACAAATAATTCCCTCAACACTGTTAAACTAGTTACTAAATCTGCACTACTATTAATCTTCTCATCGTTCCCACCACCCATCTCTTCCCACTTATGACTGTATGACTGTAACCTTGTTGCTGGTATCCTTACGATTTATATTGACTGTTTCCTAATATAATTTGATTGCTTATTTGTATCCCATGATTATCATTAAGTGTTGTACCTTATGATTCTTGATGAATGTATCTTTTCTTTTATGTACTCCGAGAGCGTATGCACCAAGACAAATTCCTTGTGTGTCCAATCACACTTGGCCAATAAAGAATTCTATTCTAAAAAAACAAAAACAAAAAGTATACAAAAAAGGATAAAATTAAGCTAAGTAGACGGAGAGTAGAAAAATAAACACCGAAAAGCAACAATATAAAATTATGCAGAGAACTGCTAAAAACAAAACAAACCTCTAAACTCCTGAGCCATAAAATACCTGAAATTATTCCTAAATCTTGGAGAAGATAAATTGATAAATCCTAACTGCTGTCTGGTTAGAAAATAAGGATTCACATTTAGAAATTAAAATTTAAACCTTTGGAGGGGGGGGGGGGCTAAAAATTAGTTATTTCAAATTATATTTAAACGGTTTAAACGGTCCGAGCCTCAGCACGGACACCCCCCCCCCCGTCTAATTGCAATATTTTTGATACCATTCCAGACTGTGAATAAATACAGGCGGTCCCTGACTTACGATGGTTCCTTTAGTGACCGTTCAAAGTTACAACGGGAAAAAGAGAAATAAGGCCATTTTTTACCCGTACGACCGTCGCAGCATCCCCAACAGTTACGTGACCAAAATACAGACACTTAGCAACTGGTTCATAGTTATGACCATTGCTGGGTCAAGTGATCTCCTTTTGCGACCATCTGACAAGCTGAGTCTATAGGGAAGCGAGGCCCGCTTAACAACCGGGTTACTAATTTATCCACTGCAGTGTTATCCACTTAACAACTGGCTGGATAACTTCAGACCAATCACCGGGTGACTGTGAATTCTAGTCCCGCCTGCCTTAGGCATAAAAGCCGGCTGGGAGACTTTGAGCCAATCATAGCACGGCTGAGAGTTCTATTCTCGTTTTAGGCATGAAAACTGGCTGGATAACTTCAGGCCAATCACTGGGTGACTGTGAGTTCTAGTCCCGCCTTAGACATGAAAACTGGCTGCATATCTTCAGGCCAATCACCAGGTGACTGTGAGTTCTAGTCCCGCCTTCCTTAGGCATGAAAGCCGGCTGGGAGACTTTGAGCCAATCATCGCGTGGCTGAGAGTTCTAGTCCCGCCTTAGCCATGAAAACTGGCTGCATATCTTCAGGCCAATCACCAGGTGACTGTGAGTTCTAATCCCGCCTTCCTTAGGCATGAAAGCCGGCTGGGAGACTTTGAGCCAATCATCGCGCGGCTGAGAGTTCTATTCTCGTCTTAGGCATGAAAACTGGCTGGATAACTTCAGGCCAATCACCGGGTGACTGTGAGTTCTAGTCCCGCCTTAGACATGAAAATTGGCTGAATAACTCCAGGCCAATCACCAGGTGACTTTGAGTTCTACTCTTGTCTTAGGCATGAAAATTGGCTGGATAATTCCAGGCCAATCACCAGGCGACTGTGAGTTCTAGTCCTGCCTTAGCCATGAAATCCAGCCGGATAATTTTGGGCCAGTTCCTGTCTCTCAAACCAACATTATTGTTTGTGGAGAAAATAGGAGGAAAAAGGAGTATTAGGCACTGTACATTCTCCACCTGGCATGACAGATTAAAAAAGCAGAATAAAAATCCAAGAACATATTGAAGGGAACCAATAAATCAAATGTACAGAGCGACTCTTGATCTCAAGAACCTAAGAATAGGAGAATTTCTGGAACCAGAAGCTGCTTGCAACGGATTAATCATTCAGCCGAGCCTGATGCAAGTTGCAAGCAGAATTGCGTTTTAATTGAGCAAGCATATTCTGCAAAAACCTTTTAGGTTGTCGCTCCCTCAAAGCCCCTATTAGTAAAGCAGATTTGCAACAGTCCCCACTCTTAAGCAAGTAGCTCAGAGGGGCAGAAAGTTACAAAACCTTAAGTAAAGTTCTGTTGGATCCCTCCTCCGAGAAGCCGAATTGTGCCTCTTGCGAAAAAGGAATTGAATTTGGCAAGCTGTTACGTGGGCCGATATTGTAATCTTTGAACGAACCAAGTGGCCGTCTGGGACACAGGAACGAACAATTCAGCCAGTCACGACTAAGTAATCTGGTATTGCAAAATGTTCTTTGCCTTGAATTCAATTAAAATATCTGCCGTTTTATATACTCAGAATGGTTTTAGGTTAACCGTCAGCAAAAGGTTGGAAGAGTGTTTGCTTCTGTCACTAAATATCATAAAATAGAAAGTGCAAAAATTTTGCAGTACGGTATCAAGCGTGGATTTCAAATTTTGGGCTCCATTGCGGTCGTAAGTTGAGAACTTGCTGTATGCATATTAAATGAGTGTCAGTGGTGGGTTTCAAAAATTTTTACTACCTGTTCTGTGACTGTGGGCGTGGCAGGGGAAGGACACTGTAAAATCTCCATTCCCACCCCACTCCAGGGGAAGGATACTGCAAAATCCCCATTTCCTCCCCATCAACTGGGACTTGGGAGGCAGGGAATAGATGGGGGCGGGGCCAGTCAGAATTTTTTCTACCGGTTCTCCGAACTACTCAGAATTTCCGCTACCGGTTCTCCAGAACTGGTCAGAACCTGCTGAAATCCACCTCTGATGTGTGTGTGCGTATCAGGAGTCTATGAGTTCGAACCTATGTAGAGGCAGATATTTTTCTCTCTGAGCACAGTGAGAATATATCTGCTGAACAAAACTCCGCATTGGCGACAGGAAAGGCATCCGGCCATTAAAACACTCTACTAGCTCCATTCAGTTTCCCAGACTCAAGGGATTATGGGTCATTAAATTGTGATGATGATGATGAGATGTGTGTGTGTGTGTGTGTGTGTGTGTGTGTGTATGTCTGTGTGTATAGATGATAGATGATAGATAGATAGATAGATAGATAGATAGATAGATAGATGATAGATAGATACTGTGGGTGGGTGGGTGGGTGGGTGGGTAGGTAGGTAGGTAGGTAGGTAGATGATAGAGAGATAGATAGATAGATAGATAGATAGATAGATAGATAGATAGATAGATAGATAGATACTGTGGGTGGGTGGGTGGGTGGGTAGGTAGGTAGGTAGGTAGGTAGATGATAGATAGATAGATAGATAGATAGATAGATAGATAGATAGATAGATAGATAGATAGATAGATAGATAGATAGATAGATAGATAGATAGATACTGTGGGTGGGTGGGTGGGTGGGTGGGTAGGTAGGTAGGTAGGTAGGTAGGTAGATGATAGATAGATAGATAGATAGATAGATAGATAGATAGATAGATAGATAGATAGATAGATAGATAGATAGATACTGTGGGTGGGTGGGTGGGTAGGTAGGTAGGTAGATAGATGATAGATAGATAGATAGATAGATAGATAGATAGATAGATAGATAGATAGATAGATAGATAGATAGATAGATACTGTAGGTGGGTGGGTGGGTAGGTAGATAGGTAGGTAGGTCGGTAGGTAGGTAGGTAGATAGATAGATGATGATAGATAGATAGATAGATAGATAGATAGATAGATAGATAGATAGATAGATAGATAGATAGATAGATAGATAGATAGATAGATACTGTGGGTGGGTGGGTGGGTGGGTGGGTGGGTGGGTGGGTAGATAGATAGATAGATAGATAGATAGATAGATAGATAGATAGATAGATAGATACTGTGGGTGGGTGGGTGGGTGGGTAGGTAGGTAGGTAGGTAGGTAGGTAGATGATAGATAGATAGATAGATAGATAGATAGATAGATAGATAGATAGATAGATAGATAGATAGATAGATAGATAGATACTGTGGGTGGGTGGGTGGGTAGGTAGGTAGATAGATGATAGATAGATAGATAGATAGATAGATAGATAGATAGATAGATAGATAGATAGATAGATACTGTAGGTGGGTGGGTGGGTAGGTAGATAGGTAGGTAGGTAGGTAGGTAGATAGATAGATAGATGATAGATGATAGATAGATAGATGATAGATAGATAGATAGATAGATAGATAGATAGATAGATAGATAGATAGATAGATAGATAGATGATAGATACTGTGGGTGGGTGGGTGGGTGGGTGGGTGGGTGGGTAGATAGATAGATAGATAGATAGATAGATAGATAGATAGATAGATAGATAGATAGATAGATAGATAGATAGATAGATACTGTGGGTGGGTGGGTGGGTGGGTAGATAGATAGATAGATAGATAGATAGATAGATAGATAGATAGATAGATAGATAGATAGATAGATAGATAGATAGATAGATAGATACTGTGGGTGGGTGGGTGGGTGGGTAGGTAGGTAGGTAGGTAGGTAGGTAGATGATAGATAGATAGATAGATAGATAGATAGATAGATAGATAGATAGATAGATAGATAGATAGATAGATACTGTGGGTGGGTGGGTGGGTAGGTAGGTAGGTAGGTAGGTAGGTAGATGATAGATAGATAGATAGATAGATAGATAGATAGATAGATAGATAGATAGATAGATAGATAGATAGATAGATACTGTGGGTGGGTGGGTGGGTAGGTAGGTAGATAGATGATAGATAGATAGATAGATAGATAGATAGATAGATAGATAGATAGATAGATACTGTAGGTGGGTGGGTGGGTAGGTAGATAGGTAGGTAGGTAGGTAGATAGATAGATAGATGATAGATGATAGATAGATAGATAGATAGATAGATAGATAGATAGATAGATAGATAGATAGATAGATAGATGATAGATACTGTGGGTGGGTGGGTGGGTGGGTGGGTGGGTGGGTAGATAGATAGATAGATAGATAGATAGATAGATAGATAGATAGATAGATAGATAGATAGATAGATAGATAGATAGATAGATAGATAGATAGATAGATAGATAGATAGATAGATAGATACTGTGGGTGGGTGGGTGGGTGGGTGGGTAGATAGATAGATAGATAGATAGATAGATAGATAGATAGATAGATAGATAGATAGATAGATAGATAGATAGATAGATAGATAGATAGATAGATAGATACTGTGGGTGGGTGGGTGGGTAGGTAGGTAGATAGATGATAGATAGATAGATAGATAGATAGATAGATAGATAGATAGATAGATAGATAGATAGATAGATAGATAGATACTGTAGGTGGGTGGGTGGGTAGGTAGATAGGTAGGTAGGTAGGTAGGTAGATAGATAGATAGATGATAGATGATAGATAGATAGATAGATAGATAGATAGATAGATAGATAGATAGATAGATAGATAGATAGATAGATGATAGATACTGTGGGTGGGTGGGTGGGTGGGTGGGTGGGTAGATAGATAGATAGATAGATAGATAGATAGATAGATAGATAGATAGATAGATAGATAGATAGATAGATAGATACTGTGGGTGGGTGGGTGGGTGGGTAGATAGATAGATAGATAGATAGATAGATAGATAGATAGATAGATAGATAGATAGATAGATAGATAGATAGATAGATAGATAGATAGATAGATAGATAGATAGATACTGTGGGTGGGTGGGTGGGTGGGTAGGTAGGTAGGTAGGTAGGTAGGTAGATGATAGATAGATAGATAGATAGATAGATAGATAGATAGATAGATAGATAGATAGATAGATAGATAGATAGATAAATAGATAGATAGATAGATAGATAGATACTGTGGGTGGGTGGGTGGGTAGGTAGGTAGGTAGATAGATGATAGATAGATAGATAGATAGATAGATAGATAGATAGATAGATAGATAGATAGATAGATAGATAGATAGATAGATAGATACTGTAGGTGGGTGGGTGGGTAGGTAGATAGGTAGGTAGGTAGGTAGATAGATAGATAGATAGATAGATAGATAGATAGATAGATGATAGATAGATAGATAGATAGATAGATAGATAGATAGATAGATAGATAGATACTGTGGGTGGGTGGGTGGGTGGGTGGGTGGGTAGATAGATAGATAGATAGATAGATAGATAGATAGATAGATAGATAGATAGATAGATAGATAGATAGATAGATAGATAGATAGATAGATAGATAGATAGATACTGTGGGTGGGTGGGTGGGTGGGTGGGTAGATAGATAGATAGATAGATAGATAGATAGATAGATAGATAGATAGATAGATAGATAGATAGATAGATAGATGATAGATAGATAGATAGATAGATAGATAGATAGATGATAGATAGATAGATTGATACGGTAAGTAGGTAGGTAGGTAGGTAGATAGATAGATAGAGAGATAGAGATAGAGAGATAGAGAGATAGAGAGATAGATAGATACTGTAGATAGATAGATACTGTAGATAGGTAGGCAGACAGACAATGATAGATAGGCAGGCAGGCAGGCGATGATAGATAGATAGGTAGGTAGGTAGGTAGGTAGATAGATAGATACGGAAGGTAGCAGATAGATAGATAGATAGATAGATAGATAGATAGATAGATAGATAGATAGGTAGGCAGACAGATAATGATAGATAGATAGGCAGGCAGGCAGGCAGGCGATGATAGATAGATAGGCAGGCAGGCAGGCAGGCAATGATAGATAGATAGATAGATAGATAGATAGATAGATAGATAGATAGATAGATGATAGATCTATCTAGGTAGATAGATAGGTAGATAGATAGATAGATAGATGATAGATAGATAGATAGATAGATAGATAGATAGATAGATAGATAGATAGATAGATGATAGATAGATAGATAGATAGATAGATGATAGACAGACAGACAGACAGACAGACAAACAGACAGAAAAACCTTGGTTACATAGGAAAAACCTGGCTAGAGGAAAAACAGATAGATAGATAGATAGATAGATAGATAGATAGATAGATAGATAGATAGATAGATAGATAGACAGACAGACAGACAGACAGACAGACAGACAGACAGACAGACAGACAGACAGACAGACAGAAAAACCTTGGTTACATAGGAAAAACCTGGCTAGAGGAAAAACATAGATAGATAGATAGATAGATAGATAGATAGATAGATAGATAGATAGATAGATAGATACTGTGGGTGGGTGAGTGGGTGGGTGGGTGGGTAGATAGATAGATAGATAGATAGATAGATGATAGATAGATTGATACGGTAAGTAGGTAGGTAGGTAGGTAGGTAGATAGATAGATAGATAGATAGATAGATAGATAGAGAGATAGAGAGATAGAGAGATAGAGAGATAGAGAGATAGAGATAGAGATAGAGAGATAGATAGATACTGTAGATAGATAGATACTGTAGATAGGTAGGCAGACAGACAATGATAGATAGGCAGGCAGGCAGGCGATGATAGATAGTTAGATAGGTAGGTAGGTAGGTAGATAGATAGATACGGAAGGTAGCAGATAGATAGATAGATAGATAGATAGATAGATAGATAGATAGATAGATAGATAGATACTGTAGATAGGTAGGCAGACAGATAATGATAGATAGATAGGCAGGCAGGCAGGCAGGCGATGATAGATAGATAGGCAGGCAGGCAGGCAGGCGATGATAGATAGATAGATAGATAGATAGATAGATAGATAGATAGATAGATAGATAGATAGATAGATAGATAGATACTGTGGGTGGGTGGGTGGGTGGGTGGGTGGGTAGATAGATAGATAGATAGATAGATAGATAGATAGATAGATAGATAGATAGATAGATAGATAGATAGATAGATAGATAGATAGATTGATACGGTAAGTAGGTAGGTAGGTAGGTAGGTAGATAGATAGAGAGATAGAGAGATAGAGAGATAGAGATAGAGAGATAGATAGATACTGTAGATAGATAGAAACTGTAGATAGGTAGGCAGACAGACAATGATAGATAGGCAGGCAGGCAGGCGATGATAGATAGATAGATAGGTAGGTAGGTAGGTAGATAGATAGATACGGAAGGTAGCAGATAGATAGATAGATAGATAGATAGATAGATAGATAGATAGATAGATAGATACTGTAGATAGGTAGGCAGACAGATAATGATAGATAGATAGGCAGGCAGGCAGGCAGGCGATGATAGATAGATAGGCAGGCAGGCAGGCAGGCGATGATAGATAGATAGATAGATAGATAGATAGATAGATAGATAGATAGATAGATAGATAGATGATAGATCTATCTAGGTAGATAGATGGGTAGATAGATAGATAGATAGATGATAGATAGATAGATAGATAGATAGATAGATAGATAGATAGATAGATAGATAGATAGATAGATAGATGATAGACAGACAGACAGACAAACAGACAGAAAAACCTTGGTTACATAGGAAAAACCTGGCTAGAGGAAAAACAGATAGATAGATAGATAGATAGATAGATAGATAGATAGATAGATAGATAGATAGATAGATAGATAGATAGACAGACAGACAGACAGACAGACAGACAGACAGACAGACAGACAGACAGAAAAACCTTGGTTACATAGGAAAAACCTGGCTAGAGGAAAAACATAGATAGATAGATAGATAGATAGATAGATAGATAGATAGATAGATAGATAGATAGATAGATAGATAGATACTGTGGGTGGGTGGGTGGGTGGGTGGGTAGATAGATAGATAGATAGATAGATAGATAGATAGATAGATAGATAGATAGATAGATAGATAGATAGATAGATAGATAGATAGATAGATAGATTGATTGATACGGTAAGTAGGTAGGTAGGTAGGTAGATAGAGAGATAGAGAGATAGAGAGATAGAGAGATAGAGATAGAGATAGAGAGATAGATAGATACTGTAGATAGATAGATACTGTAGATAGGTAGGCAGACAGACAATGATAGATAGATAGATAGGTAGGTAGGTAGGTAGATAGATAGATACGGAAGGTAGCAGATAGATAGATAGATAGATAGATAGATAGATAGATAGATAGATAGATAGATAGATAGATAGATAGATAGATAGATAGATAGATAGATAGATAGATACTGTAGATAGGTAGGCAGACAGATAATGATAGATAGATAGGCAGGCAGGCAGGCAGGCGATGATAGATAGATAGGCAGGCAGGCAGGCAGGCGATGATAGATAGATAGATAGATAGATAGATAGATAGATAGATAGATAGATAGATAGATGATAGATCTATCTAGGTAGATAGATAGGTAGATAGATAGATAGATAGATAGATGATAGATAGATAGATAGATAGATAGATAGATAGATAGATAGATAGATAGATAGATAGATAGATAGATAGATGATAGATAGATAGATAGATAGATGATAGACAGACAGACAGACAGACAGACAAACAGACAGAAAAACCTTGGTTACATAGGAAAAACCTGGCTAGAGGAAAAACATAGATAGATAGATAGATAGATAGATAGATAGATAGATAGATAGATAGACAGACAGACAGACAGACAGACAGACAGACAGACAGACAGACAGACAGACAGAAAAACCTTGGTTACATAGGAAAAACCTGGCTAGAGGAAAAACATAGATAGATAGATAGATAGATAGATAGATAGATAGATAGATAGATAGATAGATAGATAGATTCTATCTTTCTGTAAGATAGAAAGATAGATATTCGAGATACATAGATATTGGAGAGAGAGGGAAAGAGAGAGACTAGATAAATAGATAGATAATTAGATAGATAGATAGATACTGTAAGATAGATATTGTAGATAGATAGATATTGGAGAGACTGTAGATAGATAGATAGATAGATAGATAGATAGATAGACAGACAGACAGACAGACAGACAGACAGACAGACAGACAGACAGAAAAACCTTGGTTACATAGGAAAAACCTGGCTAGAGGAAAAACATAGATAGATAGATAGATAGATAGATAGATAGATAGATAGATAGATAGATAGATAGATAGATAGATAGATAGATACTGTGGGTGGGTGGGTGGGTGGGTGGGTAGATAGATAGATAGATAGATAGATAGATAGATAGATAGATAGATAGATAGATAGATAGATAGATAGATAGATAGATAGATAGATTGATTGATACGGTAAGTAGGTAGGTAGGTAGGTAGATAGAGAGATAGAGAGATAGAGAGATAGAGAGATAGAGATAGAGATAGAGAGATAGATAGATACTGTAGATAGATAGATACTGTAGATAGGTAGGCAGACAGACAATGATAGATAGATAGATAGGTAGGTAGGTAGGTAGATAGATAGATACGGAAGGTAGCAGATAGATAGATAGATAGATAGATAGATAGATAGATAGATAGATAGATAGATAGATAGATAGATAGATAGATAGATACTGTAGATAGGTAGGCAGACAGATAATGATAGATAGATAGGCAGGCAGGCAGGCAGGCGATGATAGATAGATAGATAGGTAGGTAGGTAGGTAGATAGATAGATACGGAAGGTAGCAGATAGATAGATAGATAGATAGATAGATAGATAGATAGATAGATAGATAGATAGATACTGTAGATAGGTAGGCAGACAGATAATGATAGATAGATAGGCAGGCAGGCAGGCAGGCGATGATAGATAGATAGGCAGGCAGGCAGGCAGGCGATGATAGATAGATAGATAGATAGATAGATAGATAGATAGATAGATAGATAGATAGATAGATAGATGATAGATCTATCTAGGTAGATAGATAGGTAGATAGATAGATAGATAGATAGATGATAGATAGATGATAGATAGATAGATAGATAGATAGATAGATAGATAGATAGATAGATAGATAGATAGATGATAGATAGATAGATAGATAGATGATAGACAGACAGACAGACAGACAGACAAACAGACAGAAAAACCTTGGTTACATAGGAAAAACCTGGCTAGAGGAAAAACATAGATAGATAGATAGATAGATAGATAGATAGATAGATAGACAGACAGACAGACAGACAGACAGACAGACAGACAGACAGACAGACAGACAGACAGACAGAAAAACCTTGGTTACATAGGAAAAACCTGGCTAGAGGAAAAACATAGATAGATAGATAGATAGATAGATAGATAGATAGATAGATAGATAGATAGATAGATTCTATCTTTCTGTAAGATAGAAAGATAGATATTCGAGATACATAGATATTGGAGAGAGAGGGAAAGAGAGAGACTAGATAAATAGATAGATAATTAGATAGATAGATAGATACTGTAAGATAGATATTGTAGATAGATAGATATTGGAGAGACTGTAGATAGATAGATGATAGATAGATAGATAGATAGATAGATAGATAGATAGATAGATAGATAGATAGATAGATAGATAGATAGATAGATAGATAGATAGATAGATTTTTGTTGCCACATGAAACACTCTCCTGCAGTGCACCCAACACGTATACAACAAGAGGACATAACTAAACTCAAGTTTATCATATTTTGCAGAATCCTAAAACCTTGGAAATAGTAAAGCAGCTGATTGCCACGGGAAACACCGAAGAACTATTGAAATGTTTCGGCTCGCGGATGGAATTTGGGACGGCAGGACTACGAGCGGCGATGGGAGCAGGAACCTCACAGATGAATGACTTGACTATTATTCAGACTTCCCAGGTATCGGAGTTACTTCTGCGTGCATATTTAAAGGCAGTTGGGTTCCCATTTTCCAAGCAATGGCCACACTAAAGAAAGTTGGATGGGCGACTAACAATTCTTTCCGAAACAATTATTTCTCTGACTTAGAATATAGAATAGAATAACAGAGTTGGGATCGTAGGTTGAGCAGTCCCTGTATAATTTTACTTACAGTACTGGCCAAAATTGTGGAAACTTTTTGGGAAAAGTGTATTTTCTAAAACTAGCTAATAACACCACTTTTTTGGGGAGTAGTACCATAAAATTATATATCAACGGAAAGATCATTTAATCAAGAATGTCATGCAATAAACTTTTATGAAGGATTTGCTATTAGAATAGCAGTTACAGGATAAAGAAGAAAAGTGAAGCACGTAGAAAAAAACGAGATATACAAAAATGATCACCCTAGAAAAAACGAGATATACAAAAATTATCACGATGTCAGTTAATAGTTGGGTAACCTTTAGCATGAATTACGGACTTACAACGTCTTCCCATGGAGTGAACCAAGTCTTTGAGTTCTGCAGATGTTATCATGTGAAACCAAGATTGAATGATGGCTTCTGTTAACTGGGTTTTATTGCTGGGTCGCTTCTGACTAATAAGTTTCTTTAGTTGGCTCCCTAGATTTTCAATGGGGTTGAGATCTGGGCTATTCCCAGGCCATTCCAGCAATGGAGTAAGATTATCTTGAAACTCTAAAAAAAAGTGGTGTTATTAGCCATCAAACCTCAAAAATACACTTTTCCCAAAAGGTTTCCACAATTTTAGCCACTACTGTACTGTGAATGTTTCCTTTTGCACGCTACGCCTTCTCCTCCCAACTGTTCGTCTAGGGAAGGTGTGCCAAAACTGAGACAGCTCAATAAAACTGCTAAACTGCTTTGTTTTGCTTGTAGGGATTTTGTAGGTATCTGGAAAAGAACATCAGTGACCTGAAAAATAGAGGAGTGGTTATAGGCTACGATGCGCGGGCCCATCCGTCAACTGGTGGTAGCAGCAAAAGGTATTCGTCACAATTCTTGCAATGCTTGTATCAGAGTTCCAAGTAAGACACCCAACGAAAAAAGACTCCTGAGGCAAAAAGTTCCTCAAAGTTCCATTTTATTAGAGATGTCATATCGGCACATCTGCGAAAACCCGAATCTGAAAGCCCCCAGGTTTTCCCCACCCAAAACATAGTCCCTTTGCACCCACATGTCCATCACATGGTCCAATCAATACGCCGTCCCAACTGGAGATTGGGCCTCCCAGTCACGACACTCCAGGTGAAGGGCAGGATGTCCTTGACTCCCAGAGAAAAGAATGTTGTTATGGCTAGATATCTCTGCAACTCCATGCAATCCCCCCTCCTAGTTTCCCACAGCACTAAGTGTGGCAGCCCTGAAGAAAAAGATGGCCTCCGGGGCTGACAGCTTGTCCAATTAGAGCAGCGGTGTCAAACTCAAGGCCCGCGGGCCAGATCCTTAGGGTGCTTAGATGTGGCCCGCAGGGCCACTCTGGAAACAGTGACTGGCTACCTCTGCCAGTGAAAACGGAGCTCGGGAGGGCCTCCTGAGTCTCCCGGTTGTTTTCAGTTGTTAATCTTCTTTTTTATTGAATCACAAGGAAATATTATTATTTTTTTAACCTCAGTTCAGTCTACCTTGCAAAACCTTTTTGCCGTCACGCGCCAAAAGCCGGGGGGGGGAACGTGGGGGGGTCGTGTGCACATATCCATAATGCAATGCCCTCCCACGCATGCGTGCGTCCCCCCCCCCCCCACGCTTCCCTGCACCCTGCGCATCCGCCCGCACCCCCACACACACATGCGTGCACAACCCCTCGCATCCCGTTTTGGGCTCCTTGAAGTCTCCGGAGGCTGAAAACAGCCCATTTCCAGACTTCCGGTAGGCCCGTTTTTCACCCTCCCCAGGCTCCGGAAGCTTTCCTGGAGCCTGGGGAAGGCGAAAATGGCCTCCCCCAGCTCTCCGGAGGCCCTCCGGAGGCCAGAAACGGGTCGTTTCCGGACTTCCGGGAGGCCCGTTTTTCACCCTCCCCAAGCCTCCGTGCGAGGCCTGTATTTACCTGTCATCCAAAACGGGCTGTGTGGCGACTCCCGGGAGGGGGGTGGCGGTGTGGGCGGGGCCAGCCTAAAATCAGCTGGATGGCGCACGCGCCTGCGCAGTAAGGGAAACCTAGGGTAACGGTTCGCGTGCCTGCAGAGATGGCTCCGTGTGCCACCTGTGGCACGCGTGCCATAGGTTCGCCATCACGGGTCTAGGCAGTCATTATTCATCTTTACGGGATCTTTAAGGCATCTTTAAAGGATCTTAAAGCTCTTCCAAAGAGGGGAGAGGGTAACCAATGATCCTCTGGGCAATGACGATCCTCTGGAGCGCTGTCCTGTCTGCCACTGTGCAATTGGCAAACCATACACAGTTGCAGTAAGTTAAAACACACATTATATATAAAATATAATGGGGAATATATTCATTTTTTACTAAACGTGTTCATGTGTCAACTAATCAATTCATTCGATTGAGCTGACTTATTTTATTTATTTAGTAATTTTTTCATGCTGCCTATCCTTCCCCCCACCCTTACAAATATTTAGTTTAGAAAACATCAGCTTTTGC
Organism: Pantherophis vulpinus; assembly: GCA_037215915.1. Taxonomy (NCBI): domain Eukaryota; kingdom Metazoa; phylum Chordata; class Lepidosauria; order Squamata; family Colubridae; genus Pantherophis; species Pantherophis vulpinus. The sequence continues at coordinate 82,026,760 of JAXLNS010000008.1, forward strand.
TTCTGTTGGGTAAAAAAATAATACGTAAAGCGGCTTCAGGTGCCCACTAAACACAACCGCAAGGGCTAAATTCATGGTGATGGAATTCAAGTTTGACCTTTAATTTTCTTCCTTTCTGGCTGTTAGGTTTGCAAGACTCACTGCCACCGCGTTCGTCACCCAGGGGGTTCCTGTCTACCTTTTCTCCCAGATCACACCAACTCCTTTTGTGGTAGGATTTTTGTTGTGGTTTTTGTCGCTTGTACACGCTTCCGAAGCAAGGCACACACCGTAGAACTGCTTCCGTAGTATCCCCAAAAAAACTCTGTATATCTGTTTGATTTCTACAGCTGTCCACCTCAACAAGTCATTTTGCGTGTCATTACAACATAAAAGTGTCTATGAAATCATAAATACATGGGTGCTTCCTATACAGGTAGTCCTCAATTTACGGCCAACATTTCAGGCCAAACTTTCTATTGCTAACAAGACATTTGTTAAGGGAGTATTGCTCCATTTTGCGACCTTTCTTGCCCCCGTTAAACGAATCACTGCAGACGTTAAGCTAGTCACACGGTTGTTAGGTGAATCTGGCTTCTCCGTTGGCTCGGTGGAAGGTCGCAGAAGGGGATCACAGACACCTGGGACGCTGCAACCGTCATAAGTATGAGTCGATTGCCAAGCGTTTAAATTTTGATCAGGTGACCGTGGAGACGGGGCAACGGTCATAAGTGTGAAAAGTCTTAAGTCCCGTTTTTTCAGTGTCGTGACTTCAAACGGTGACTAAGTGAATTGTTGTAAGTCGAGGATGACATGGGGCATTTGAAAAACATTAACCTCTAGTGAATTTAAGCCTTTGTGGAGACCGACGGGTTGTTAACGTTTCTTGCCTCTGCTTGTTAAAAGTTGTTGCTTTGTATAGGGGTGGGTAACATTGGAAGACAGCGCCCCCCCCACCCCCCCGCCCTCCCCAGCCTGTGTCTTCTCACTTTTGGGAAGGCGGGTAATCCTCTTTTTTTAATATATATATATATATATATATTTAAAGCAATACATCAAAAAAAAAAAGAAATAGTCAAACAAATGATTGCGACAGGAACTTTACATGATATTTACACTTTCTATGGTATGTAGGCTTCAGTCAGATTTAACATATATTAAACATAATCCTGGTTATACTTGACTTTTTGGGCGTCTGTTGTTCAACCAAACGTACCATTTGTCCCAACATTGGAAACACATCGTCTATATCCCTCAAAACCTCTTCCTTTGTGATCTCCAAAGTCCCAGCCAATATTTCTGCTACTATATCTCTTAACGGCTCCCCCCCTTTCTTCCACCACGTTTTGAATCCTCAGATAGAAAGATGATCGTTCCATTTCCAGAAAAATAATTTCCTCTTCCAAGGACCCTGTTCACCGCTGTTTGTTCCCTTTCCTCTCCATCTTGTCTTTTCTCACATCGTCCCATCCTCCTTTCAATGTCTTGTATTTTACTCTCCTGTTGCGTCAACACCCCCTGAACACCTTCCAAGCTCTCATTCAACATTTTTATATCATTTCTAACGGCTCCCAGCTCCCCTTTAATATCTGATGTTAAGTCCTCTAAATTTTTAGAAATAACTTCTTGATTTTTGGTCATCACTTCGTACATTGCCTGCAGCATGTTCTGTAAGCTTGATAACGATGGTGGTTTCCCTGCAGCAACCATATCATCCAGTGACCTGGCAGACGAAGGCGATGAGGTGGGTGTAGCCGTGGTAGCCGTAGCAGCGACCATAGGGAATGTCAAGACTTTTTTCCCAGTTTTTGTGGTTACCACTGATGTTGCCGTTGACATTTTGATTGAAAAGATTTTATCCGATCAATTCCAAAAAAAAGGGGGTAATCAAGGGTAGACAAGATTTGAATTAATCAGGTGAGCAGTCTAATTGGTAGTAGGGGTAGTGTCAGCGTTCCAAATTAGGTTCTCTTCCAGCGTTGACATGAACGAAATGAAGCAGAGAGCAGAAGCGTTGATTTATTGCTGAGATGAACTTTTACCTAGTTTTCTGTATGCAACAGATAGTGTTACCTGGGTGACGGAGGGTGGGGGGCACATTCCTGTGAAAAGAACGTGCCGGGACGTAGAGATGGATCTGCATGATGGCCAATGGGACATTGGGGTTGGAGAGCGGAAGAGGAGGGGGTTGGAAGGAGGGGCCAGTTTGGCTGCAACCAGAGTTCAGGAATGTCGGATTTTTCTATTCTTAATTAAAATTGATTCATTAGAGACTTTGCGTTTGAGAATGAAGTTTATTTAAGATAGCACCGAAGCCTGACAGGTAGTATTCAATACATAGTTCAGAGAGGAAAGAAAAGTAAGGAGAAAGAAAAAAAAAATCCAAAAAATATTACTCGGCAGAATTCTTCTCTTCCTGGAGTTGCTATACACAGGTTATAATAAAGATCTCCACTAGATGGGGGTATAGCGCTATTCTGCACACACACTCTTTAATAAACACGTTGAGTGGAAAAGGGGGTGGGGAAAGGGTAATAGATTTCTAGCAAAAAGTATAGCTGTTTGTTCAGTCACAGGTCCTCCCAAATCCTCTATAGAAAATATAAGAAAGGAGCAGGAGATCAACCCAAAATCAATCACACCCTCCACCAGATACAGCTCACAACTCGATCCTTTTCAAATGTTCCATTCAGCCAGCACAGTTCAAAATCGGCTCCACAAGTAAGGAGTGGGACACACGTAGCCGCTATCCCGTCTTTGCTCCAACCACATACAGGGTACTTTTCATAGATCTCACCACCTCAGCATATCCAGTGGGGCTCTCAGAAGAGTCAAAACACCGTCTCCATTAGCTCTTATTTAATTGAAGGTGTAGGGCACCTTGTCCGTTGCGATCAGGTTTCCCTTCCAATATGGGCAGTCATCGCTACGGAGCCGCCATTACTGGTGCTGCCTTCTCAGCCTGGGACAGGAGAGATTCGCTTTCGCGTGCCGGATTGCCACTCCTAACACACTCCTAGCTCCTCTCCGCCTGCGGCCGCCTCTCTGGGGCCGCCGCCGGCAAAACAAAGCCGCCCAGGCTAGGAAGTTGGCAAGATCGTGACAGGAGCTAACTCCAAATCCATCTTGCTAGCACGATGACCGGAACCGGAAACCGGAAGGCGGGTAATCCTCCAGTGAAGTGAAGATGTCCCCAGAAGTTAGGGAGGTGAAATTTATCAGGATTCTTTCTCCCAAAGGTGCTTTTTCCATCCTAGGTAGAGGCAGATATTTCTCTCTCTCGGCACAATGAGACTATATCTGCTGAAAAAAAAACTCCGCATTGGCAACAGGAAAGGAATCCGGCCAGTAAACACACAGCTCCATTCAATTGCCCAGATTCCACCCCAAAAGGGGTGAAATCCAGCAGATTCTGACAGGTTATGGAGAACCGGTAGCGGAAATTTTGAGTAGTTCGGAGAACCGGCAAAGGCCACCTCTGGCTGGCCCCAGAGTGGGATGGGAATGGAGATTTTGCAATATCCTTCCCCCAAGAGTGGGGAAGGAATGGGGATTTTGCAGTATCCTTCCCCTGGAGTGGGGTGGGAATGGAGATTTTGCAGTATCCTTCCCCTGCCACGCCCACCAAGCCACACCACGCCCACCAAACCAAGACCACAGAACCGGTATTAAAAATAAAATTGAATTTCACCACTGGATTATGGGGTCATTAAAAGAAGATGGCAGTTAGTGCGATTTTTGCAGATTGTAAAAAGGCTAAACAAGAAGCCTTCCCAAAGGTGCTTTTTTTCTCAAGAGGCAACTGGACTTTCTGGTTTTTTCTCTGAAGACGGTTCACTTCTCATCCAAGAAGCTTCCTCAGTTCTGACTGGATGGTGGGGAACGGAAGGATTTATACTCCTTGCAGACAGCTGGTCATTTGCATCCTTTTTTAGAGAGTCATTGAGGCCACTTGGAGGTTTGTCTGTGTCCTCAGGGGACTGCGTTGTGGAGCTGTGCTTTTTGTGGGGTGTTTTCTTCCCTGTGTCTTCACTGAAAAAAGCACCTTCGGGACAACGATGACTGTCAGCGTCTCAGCGCTGACATAGAAAAGGGAGAATGAAGCTTGAACTTTTGCCTGCTAAATCCCTCTGAAGATTCGGTCTCCTTGGAGATGAGGAGAGGGGAAACATTCCTGTGAAGTGACGGGAAAAGGAAAGAGGAGAGTGACTTGGAAGATAGCCAATGAGAAGCAGAGAATTGGGGATCGGAAAGGGAGGGATTATGGGGCAAAGGTCAGTATTGACCGCGAAGAGCCAGGATCCGGTTACTGGACTCGAATAAAGAGAAAATTTCCTTAAAGATTGGCAGTTTGGAAGTTCATTTATTTTGAGATAGCATCGAAGCCTGACAGATGACCTGGATAACTGAGAATCTCCCTAGACATTTAGCTATGGACTTTGGGATGAATGCCCTTCGAATGGTGCGGGAGTGTGAACGGATTTCCAGAAAAATTGCAGACTACAGGAACTGTTCGCGCTTCGGTTTGAGATGCAGACAGCACAGACTCGTCCCGAACAGCCTGCATCTGTGTTCGACAGTGAAGGGACACAGGGAAGGAAACATCCTGCAGAAAACACAGCTCCACAACACACTCCCTTCAGCAGTTCCAAGAAGGCTCCGCCCCCATTTGCGCTACTCAGGTGACCCTGAGGATACAGACAGACCTCCAAGTGGCCTCAGCGGCTCTCTAAAAGGATGCAAATGACCAGCTGTCTGCAAGGAGTATCAATCCGCGGACAGAATGCGGCCGCACGAGTAATTATGGGAGCAACATGGCACTCACATGTAACATCTCTTCTACGCGAGTTGCACTGGCTTCCGGTGGCCTTCAAGGTGTTGGTTCTTACCTTTAAAGTACTCCATGGTTTAGGATCTGAGTACTTACGAGACCACCTGCTGCAACCGATAACCTCCCACCAACCAATACGCTCTCACAGAGTAGGCCTACTCATAGTACCATCATTAAAATAATGTCGTCTAGTAGTTCCAAGGGAGAGAGCCTTCTCTGTGGGGGCACCTACTCTTTTGAACAAAATACCCCCTGGAATACAAATAATCCCAGATCTTTGCACTTTCCGATGTGCCCCGAAGACCTTTCTGTTTCAACAAGCAGGGCTAGCATAAACATCTAAATTCTATGCCAAGGTCTTAGCAGATACACGAAGTTGACTCAATTTATTATTTACTGTTTTTTAAAAAAATTATTATATGTATATGAAATCTTATTCTGTTCACCGCCCTGAGTCCTTTGGGAGAAGGGCAGTATAGAAATTCAATCAATCAATCAATCAATCAATCAATCAATCAATAATAAATAAATAATAAATAAATAAATAATAAATAAATAAATAATAAATAAATAAATAAATAATAAATAAATAAATAAATAAATAAATAAATAAATAAATAAATAAATAAATAAATAAATAAATAAATAAATAAATAAATAATAAATAAATAAATAAATAAATAATAAATAAATAAATAAATAAATAATAAATAAATAAATAAATAAATAATAAATAAATAAATAAATAAATAAATCCTTCCTTCCATTCCCCACCACCCAGTCAGAGCGGAAGAAGCTTCTTGGAATGAGAAGCGAAACGTCTTCAAAAGAAAAAAACCAGAAAGTCCAGTTGCCTCTTGAAAAAGCATCTTTTGGACAACTATGACCGAGAATCTCCATGGACGTCAGCCTTCTTCCTTCTTAATATTTTTCTTCTGGTTTCCTACAGCCGTATACAGTGACTCACCTCAAACTTGCTGCTGGAATTATGGTTACTGCATCTCACAATCCCAAACAAGACAATGGTTATAAGGTATTACTTTACATAATTTTCCTAGCAGAAATACATTGGGATGGATTAAAACACTAGTGGTTAAAAGTGCCAGGCTTAGGAACCAGGAGACAGTGAGTTTGAGTCCCATTTTAGGCATGAAAGTCGGTTGGGTGACTTTAAGCCAAACGCTAGGAGACGGTGAGTTCTAGACTCACCTTAGACACAAAAGCTGACACGGGGATTTTGGGTCAATCACCAGGAGATGGTGAGTTCTAGTCCTGCCTTAGGCATGAAAGCCTGTTGTGGCTCCGTTACCTGAGCCTGTGTCATCGGCAGAAGAGGACTCTGAGAGTGAAGGAGAGGAGTTGGCAAGGCCTCCCTCTCCAGGACCCTCCTCTCTGGCAATGCCTTCAGTGTCCGCCGAAGGGCAAGAGATAGGGCCGGGGCCAAACACGTCCATGCAGCCACAGATGGACAGTGATGAGGGTAATGAGTCTTGGCTGGATCCACGCCAGCGTCGCAGAGATAAGCGCGCGCAACAGAAGAAAAGGCGTGCCCGAGATTAGGCTGAGTCACTGGACCACACCCCACAGGATAAAAAAGGGAGCGTGGTGGCCAGTCAAATCTTGTGATGAACAAAGCTGAAAGCTTCCACACCATTCTGCATTGCCGGACTTTTGCTATAGACTTTGCTGGATTATCTCTGGACTTGATTAACTCCGTAATTATTGAGCTGTTTTGATGTATCAGAAGTGGGGAGAAGTTATCTCTCCTCTTCGTAAATAATAAACTCTTGGCAGGCAGCCACTAGGTTGTTGCCAAGTTCCGTTATCATAAGGAAAAGGATTTTGCCGGCTGGTTTGGTCTTTAACTCTTGAACGTCTGTTGGTGTGTGTGCGTGTGGTTGGGGACAGAACAAAGCCTCACAGTTGAATTTTGCTGCTGTGATGTGGAAAATAGGGAGGAGGAAGAAATAGTAGATCCATCTTCTACACCTTGTTTATAAAAATTAGAGGCGTTGTAGAAGTAAATAAAATAAATAAATAAATAGCCTTTCGGTTAATTCCAAGGATGTGAGGGTAAATTTAAATAACATAGGTGAAGCCAAAACATCTGCCAATAAGGAGTAAAAAATAAATCTTCGTGGGTTTTAGGTCTATTGGGAAAACGGCTCGCAGATCATCGGTCCACACGATAGAGGAATCGCCGACGCCATTAATGGGAACCTAGAACCGTGGCCTCAAGCGTGGGAAGATGGCCTCATCGATCAAAGCCCTCTGCTCCATGATCCTTACGCGACGGTTAACAAGGATTACTTCAAAGATATACAGAGGCACTGTTGTCACAGGTGAGTGGCTTGTTTAATTACAGGGAGCCCTCGACTTAACCAACAGTTCGCTCAGTGACCGAAATTACAACGAAAAAAGTGGACTTATGACCCTTTCTCACTCTTATGACCATTGCAGCCTCCCCCATGGTCACAACTTCGGGGATTTGCTTAACAAACGTGGCAAGTAAAGTCGTAAAACGGGGCCAAAACTCGCTGAACAAATGTCTCGCTTAGCAACATAAATGTTGGGCTCAGTTGCGGTTGTAAGTTGAGGACTACCTGTATTTATTCCAGGTTTCATTTATGGGGCCGCCCAGCTCAAGAAGTAACATTGGTGGAGAACAAAAGTGGAAAAAACAAAGTAAAAATGGTTTCAATCATTATACTATTTTAAAATTCATGGCTGCCAAGGAATACCACAGCCCAAATCACTAACACAGTTAGTTCTCGTCTTAAAGATCACAATTGAGCCCAAAAGTTCTGTTGCTAAGTGAAACATTTGTTAACTGAGTTTTGCCCCATTTTATGACATCTCCTGCCACCGTTCTTAAATGTATCACTCCGGTTGTTAAGTGAATCTGGCTTCCCCATTGACTTGGCTTGTCAGACGGTCGCCAAAAGGGATCATGTCTGCAACCGTCATAAGTATGAGTCAGTTGCCAAGCATCCGAATGTAAATCCTGCAGCGGTCGTAAGTGTGAAAAACAGGTCATCGGTCACTTTTTTCCAGTGCTGTTGTCATTTTGAACCATCACTAAATGAACCATTGTTAAGTCGAGGACTAACTGTACTGAATTGAGTAACTATTGAGTAACTATTGAGTAACTATTAACTAGCGTGTAACCAAGTGTTCCATAATCCCCCCTTTTTTTGTTATTCCTTGCGGCAGACGATCTGCTACCAGCTAAATGTCGTTCGTGTTACTTGATTTCAGGGATATAAACAAGGAGACCAAGTTGAAATTCGTTCACACCTCTGTCCACGGGGTAGGCCACGAGTTTGTGCAGTCGGCCTTTAAGGCGTTCGACTTTAGCCCTCCGTTCGCGGTGCCTGAACAGAAGGACCCCGATCCAGAGTTTCCCACCGTAAAATACCCAAATCCAGAGGAAGGGAAAGGTGTACTGGTAAAACATGATTTGGTGCATTTTCTTCCATCTTCACTTCGTCTCCTGTCCCTTCGGACATTTCTTGGCAACTAAAGCGTAGTTCTAAATGCCGACATTCTTTCAAGCTTGCATACGCTTGCAGATTTCAAAAAGGCTAGTCAATTTCTTCGCTTCTTCTGGCTGCTAATTTCCCAGCAGTTTGCAGGCAGGGATTTTCAAAACGTGACTCGTTCATTTTTGTTTTCCACCTCGTGCCATTGAACGAGATCGAGCTTCCAAAATCTTTTGCGCTTCGAAAATCTTTTGCACTTCTTCCTCATGACTTTGGCATTGTGATCTAGACTTCTAGAGCTTTGCAGTAAACCAGGAGTTTCAAACTCACGGCCTGCGGACCGAATCTGGCCCGTGGGTTGTTTAAAACTGGCCCATGGGGCTGGCCTGGAAATAGCAAAGGACCGGCCCACAGTGCCTACGGCAGCCAAAACGGAGTGCGACCAGGGCCTCCCGTGCCCCGTTTTGGCCACCGAAGTGCTGCAGGAGGCCGTCCAGGCTGAAAACGGGGCATGGGGAGGGGACTGCATGCTGTCCCACCGCGGATCATTTTGGCCGTCAGGGTGCTGCAGGAGGCGTCCGTCCTGTCTCCGCCCTCCCCCTCCCCCCAGCCGGCCCACTGAGGAGAACTACAATGCTGATCCAGGTCTTGAAGAAATCCAGTTTGACACCCTGCATTAAGCTGTCGGAAGTCTAGGACAATTCGCCATGGTCCAGGCTCACTGTGGGACAAGTGTTACACTAATATCAAAGAAATGGCGGAATAGAATCGTTTAAAAAGGATGCAAAAGGAGGGACAGAGTGAAACGGGAATGACAAAAATTGAAATAATTTTTTAATTTAAATTAAAAATTTAAATTTAATTTAATTTAAATAATTAAATTGAATTGCTGAACTGTCCCCCAGCGAGTTGATTGTGGCAAGACGGCTGCGTTGAATTGTCCCACTCCGACCATCCATGCTTATTTTGGTGGGGGTAGAAGATTTGTTTGTTGGTTTTATTTCAAAGGATAATTTGTGCCGTGTTTTTTTCCTTCCAGACACTCTCTTTTGCTCTGGCTGATAAAAAAGATGCTCGGGTTATTTTAGCCAACGATCCGGATGCCGATCGGCTTGCTTTGGCCGAGAAACAAGGAAGGTTAGTTTGTCGATTACCAAACTTGATTTTTTTCTTTGCTTGAGGGGACTACCTGGGAAGTATTAAATCGATTTTTTTTTAAAGAAAAGTGTAATTTTTTTTTAAACTATTCAAATACTGTTTTGTTAGAGCCCATGTTCGCTCTAGGTATGATAAATTGCCACGGTGAATAACATGTAAAAAGACAGGGGCGGCATATAAATCTAATATGGGTAGTCCTCGAATTGTGACCACAATTGAGCCCAAATTTTCCATGGCTAAGTGAGACATTTGTTAAGTGGGTTTTGCCCGATTTTGTCCCAAAGGTGCTTTTTTCAAGAGGCAACTGGACTTTCTTGTTTTTCTCTGAAGACGTTTCGCTTCTCATCCAAGAAGCTTCTTCAGCTCTGACTGGATGGTGGGGAATGGAAGGATTGATACTCCTTGCAGACAGCTGGTCATTTGCATCCTTTAGATTCTTCTATGCATTCTTTTTTTTTTCTATTTCTTTTAATGCAAATTAAAAGTTTTGCTGACATATTTAAGTTGTGAAGTTGCTACCTCCTAACCATTGAAAGCCTCTCTTATCTTTGCAGTGGCGAATGGAAAGTGTTTTCCGGCAACGAATTTGGAGCTCTTTTAGGCTGGTGGCTGTACACATGCTGGAAAAATCAAAATCAGACTCCGAATGCCATTAAAGACGTATATATGTTATCGAGCACCGTGTCCTCCAAAATATTACGAGCAATCGCTCTTAAGGAAGGTTTTCATTTTGAGGTAAGGGTCAAGCCCCTTTCGGTTTCCCTTTGCAGGCGGTCCTCGGCTTACAGCTACAATTGACCCACCCGAATTCCTGTTGCTAAGTGAAACATTTGTCAAGTGAGTTTTGCTCCCTTTCACCACCTTCCTTGCCACCGTGGTTGAGTGAATCACTGTGTCAACTCACAAAGCATCCCTGGCCTGCTCCCAAGTTGCCATAGGCAGAGGGGATGGGAAAACTAACTTTGCACCTGTGGCGAGGCAGCACATCAGTCAAAACAAAAGCACATTCCAGCCATATCTCTGTCAAGGCCATCTCCGTGGTTAGCCACAGTGGCCAGAGGGGAGTGATCTGTACAACCCTTGAAATTGCTTCCTTGGAGAATGTGGCTGATGACACACCTTGGGGGGAAACAAGGTCAGAGCCAGAATGTAAATTACGTGGGGTCAGAGTTGGCTTCACTTGGAACGTGCCAACATGAAGCTCCTAATAAATAACTGGATTTCTTTTGAAGCTTGGCTCGAGGCTCATGATTTAATTAGGGCATCGATGGGAACCCTGACAACAAGGCAACTCTGACCCCACATAATTTACATTCCGGTTCTGACCCTGTTTCCCCCGTCCCCCCAAGGTTGCTAAGTGTGAAAAATGGTCGTAGGTTTCCGTTTTCAGTGCCGTCGTAACTCCAAATGGTCACTAAATAAACTCCTGTAAGTTGAGGACTGCCTGTAGTAATGTTGCTGTATGTAGTGATGTCATTTGGCACCATATTTCTGAAGAAGCGAATAAATGTATAGGCATACAGTACATCAGAAATACGGAGTTGAGTGACATTACCAAATACAGCAACAGCAATATTATTATAGGTAGTAGTAATAAATACATTTAAAAGAAAATTCCTCTTCTGTTCTTATAAATCTTTTCATTGAACCTTGGTCAATACAGGAAACATTAACAGGATTTAAGTGGATGGGAAATCGAGCCAAGGAGCTGATGGACCAAGGAAAAAATGTCTTATTCGCTTTTGAAGAAGCCATCGGTAATATGCTTCTCCTTATTAAACAGTTAAAGGAACATGGATATATTCTATATATTAATTGTTAATTGTTCTCACTGTCAGGAAGTTTCTCCTTAATTCTGGGTTGCTTCTCTCCATTATTTCTTGTGCTGCCCTCTGGTGCTTTGGAGAATAATTTGACCCCCTCTTCTTTGGGGCAACCCCTCAAATACTGGAATATTGCTATCATGTCGTCCCTAATTCTTCTTTTCTTTAGAGTAGCCAAACCCAAATCCTGCAACCGCTCTTCCTATGTTTTAGTCTCCAGGCCTTTTGATCATCTCAGTTGCTCTTCTTTGCACTTTTTCCAAAGTCTCAACATATTTTGTCAGCGTTTGTTGCAGCGCACACAGTCAAACAGGATTCAAAACGTCTTTATATACATAACAACGCATAAGGCGTACAATACCCTTGTAGGTTTTTTCCACGTTGTAGAGAAGGGAAAACAGCTAGTACGAACACAGCACAAAATGGAAGCACAAAATGGAGGAGGCAAAATGGAGGAGAGAGAAGCTAGTGCCTTCAAACGTATATACAGAACAGTTAAGCCACGCCCAGGCTCCAAACTGTCTTATGGCCCCATACCAGGGGTGAAATCCAGCAGGTTCTGACAGGTTCTGGAGAACCGGTAGCGGAAATTTTGAGTAGTTCAGAGAACAAGTAGCGGAAATTTTGAGTAGTTCAGAGAACAAGTAGCGGAAATTTTGAGTAGTTCGGAGAACTGGCAAATGCCACCTCTGGCTGGCCCCAGAGTGGGATGGGAATGGAGATTTTGCAATATCCTTCCCCTGGAGTAGGGAGGGAATGGGGATTTTGCAGTATCCTTCCCCTGGAGTGGGGTGGGAATGGAGATTTTGCAGTATTTTTCCTTCAAGAATGGGGAAGGAAAGGAGATTTTGCAGTATCCTTCCCCCCAGAGTGGGGTGGGAATGGAGATTTTGAAATATCCTTCCCCCAGGAGTGGGGAGGGAATGGAGATTTTGCAGTATCCTTCCCCCTGGAGTCGGGTGGGAATGGAGATTTTGCAATATCCTTCCCCCCAAGAATGGGGAGGGAATGGAGATTTTGCAGTATCTTTCCCCTGCCATGCCCACCAAGCCACACCCACAGAACCAGTAGTAAAAAAATTTGAATTTCACCACTGCCCCATTCAACAAATACTATGTTTCAGTTACCAAACAGTCCCCATTGACTGATCTGTTGCTATGCCCTATTCCAGTCTATGAATATTCATACTCTGACATATTTTTTGTAGTATGGCGACCAAAATTGGTTGTAATAACCATGTTGTCTTTTTGCATTCGATCACTTGTATCAGAGTAGTTTTGCAAAGAAAGTTTGTTTGTTTTTTTCCCTGTAAACTTTCAGGCTATATGTGCAGCCCCGTTGTACTGGATAAAGACGGCGTGAGTGCAGCCGTCATAACCGCAGAGATGGCTAGTTTTCTGGCCACGAAGAACGTAACTCTGTTTCAGCAGCTGAAAAACATTTACACAGAGTGAGTATAACTTAATGAAACAATGAGTGCTTTTTTTTTTACCTTTAAGGTACAGGTTAGTCCTCAACTTACAGCAATTCATGCGGTGACCATTCGTAGTTACAACAGCACTGAAAAAAGGAACTTATGACTGTTTTCCACACTTATGACCGTTGCAGCATTCCCAAAAGTCACGTGATCAAAATTTAGATACCTGGCAACTGACTCGTATTTATGACGGTTGCGGGATCGCACGCTTCCCTTTTGCAACCTTCTGACAAGCAAAGTCGATGGGGAAGCAAGGTTCACTTAATGTTGTGGTCCGTCAGCAGCCTGCAGAGCTGGCAGCGGAGTCAGTGAGGAGGCTGGGGAGGAACATGGGCCAGTGAGGGGGGAAGGCTCGGACGAGGGCTCTGCGTCGGAGGCAGAGATGGGGCCAGGGCCATCTGGGAGTTATGCGCGGACTCCGGAGCGTCCAGAATCAGACAGCAGAGAGCCAGAGGAACAGGAGGAGCTTGTTCCTAGTGCGCGCATGTGCAGAGCTGCCAGAAGGCACAAACAGTTAAAACTAAAGGGACGACTCGGGAGTAAGGCCTGGAGATGATTGGCCCCTCCCATAAGGCTTAAAAGAGGAGCAAAGGTATGTGGGTCCTTTGCTGGAAAGCAACGTTGTTAATTCTGTTCCCAGTCGGCATCTCTGTTTGATTCTGGACTCCGTGTGGCTTTGCCAAGTAGGTCTTTAGCAGAGTGTTAAGGGAGATAAAGGTGGGTGATTATCGCGAAGGACTTCTCCCTAAGGACTTTTTGCAATTAATTGGGACTCAGCTGTGAATGAACGTAATTCACAGCTGTTGCAATAAAAGAGGTCTTTCGGACTATTTGTGTATTTTAATGACTCAGGAAGCCTAGGTCACAACACTTAACAACCTTGTGACTAACTTAAGAACGGTAGCGATTCACTTAACATCAGTGGCAAGAGAGGTCGTAAAATGGGGCAAAACCCACTTAACAAATGCAATGTGAAGGTCACGGGTGGTTCAAAGTTTTTCCTGCTTTGTCTTTTTATATAGATACGGTTATCATATCACCAAGTCTTCCTATTTTATCTGTCACGATCAGAAGATCATCACGGCTCTGTTCGAGAAGCTTAGGAATTACGAGGGGAAAAATACCTACCCCAAAACCTGTGGGAAATTTGCAGTCTCTGGAGTCAGAGATCTGACGACCGGCTACGACAGTAACCAGGATGATAAAAAAGCAGTAAGTAGTAGCTGGCCAGGTTTTCCACTGTGAAATCTTGGGGGTTTATTTTTTTTTTTTTTCACTGCACATTCATTCTTTCTCTCCTTATATCGAAGGTACTTTTTCAAAAGGCAATTTGGGATTTTTTTTTGTTTTGCGTGAGCTTGGTATAAAAAGAAAGAAAAATAAATTACCGTATTTTTCAGACTATAAGACGTACCAGAGTATAAAGCCAAAAACGGGCCCGTTTTTTGTGAAAACGGGATGCGCAGAGGGTTTGGGAGGGTTATGGGCCTCCCAAGCCCCCCACACGTTGCATTTTTGCCCTCCCCAGCCCCCAGGAGCACTCTGCAGGCCTCCCAAACCTCTGTTGTGACCTAGGCTTCCTGAGTCATTAAAACACACGAGGAGTCCCAAAAACCTCTTTTATTGCAATGGCTGTGAATTACGTTCATTCACAGCTGAGTCCCAATTAGTTGCAAAAAGTCCTTCGGGATAATCACCAACCCTTATCTCTCTTGACACTCGGCCAAAGGCCTACTTGGCAAAGCCACACGGATTCCAGAATCAAACAGAGATGCCGACTAGAAACAGAATTAACAATGTTGCTTTCCTGCAAAGTGCCCACGTGCCTTTGCTCCTCTTTTAAGCCTTATGGGAGGGGCCAATCATCTCCAGGCCTTACCCCAGAATTGTCCCTTTTGTTTTAACCGATTAGCAATTGGTTGGAGACGGTGAAGATCATGGAGTTCATGACCAGGGGTGCTATTCAGCAGGTTCTGACAGGTTCTGGAGAACCGGTAGCAGAAATTTTGAGTAGTTCAGAGAACCGGCAAATACCACCTCTGGCTGGCCCCAGAGTGGGGTGGGAATGGAGATTTTACAATATCCTTCCCCCAGGAGTGGGGAGGGAATGAGGATTTTGCAGTATCCTTCCCCCAGGAGTGGGGTGGGAATGGGGATTTTGCAGTATCCTTCCCCCAGGAGTGGGGAGGGAATGGAGATTTTGCGGTATGCTTCCCCCAGGAGTGGGGAGGGAATGGAGATTTTGCAGTATCCTTCACCCAGGAGTGGGGTGGGAATGGGGATTTTGCAGTATCCTTCCCCCAGGAGTGGGGAGGGAATGGAGATTTTGCAGTATCCTTCACCCAGAAGTGGGGAGGGAATGGGGATTTTGCAGTATCCTTCCCCTGCCACGCCCACCAAGCCACACCACGCCCACAGAACCGGTAGTAAAAAAAAATTTGAATTCCACCACTGATCACGATTGTAAGGAGGTCCTATGAAGGCACCTGTGTCTACAAATTCTTTTCCGGAATCTTCTTACGATAACGTTGGAGGCCGCCTTCTCCTATGTCACGCCGCTTCTTTTTTCCTCAGCGGGTCACGTCTGACTTGTCCCGTGGTTTTCACGCGTGAACATGTCACAGGCTCTGGTGAAATAGGTTTCTTTTGACTTTTCTGCTCTCAGGTGCTCCCCACAAGTAAAAGCAGCCAAATGATAACGTTTACGTTCAGTAACGGAGGTGTGGCTACTATGAGAACCAGCGGGACCGAACCCAAAATCAAATATTACGCTGAACTTTGTGCACCTCCCGGAAACAGGTATAGTTCGGACTTCTTTTCTTTTTCTCAAAAAAATAGGAAATAACTGATTAAAATTTGCATTTTCCTAACTCCGTGATATTGGACTTTGGTTATCCGAAATACAGGTAATCCTCGACTTACGACCACAATGGAGCCCAAAATGTCTTTTGTTAAGTGAGATGTTTGTTAAGTGAGTTTTGTCCCATTTTTACGACCTTTCTTGCCGCCGGTGATAAGTTAATAATAACTCGGTTGGCAGGGGTGAAATCCAGCAGGTTCTGACAGGTTCTGGAGAACCGGTAGCGGAAATTTTGAGCAGTTCGGAGAACTGGCAAATACCACCTCTGACTGGGGTGGGAATGGAGATTTTGCAATATCCTTCCACCAGGAGTGGGGAGGGAATGGGGATTTTGCAGTATCCTTCCCCTGCCACGCCCACCAAGCCACACCACGCCCACCAAGCCACGTCTACAGAACCGGTAGTAAAAAAATTTGGATTTCACCGCTGCCCGGTTGTTAAGTGAATCTGGCTTCTCCATTGCTTTTGCTGGTCCAAAGGTTGCAAAAAGGGGATCATAAATATGAGTGCGACGGCCAAGCATTTGAATTTTGTTCACATGATCGCGGAGAGGCTACCAGTGTGAAAAAACGGTCATAAGTCACTTTTTCCAAAGTGTAACTTGGAACCGTCACTAAATGAATTGTTGTAAGTCAAGGACCACATTGCGGGCCGGATGCGTCACAGGGGGCCGTAGATTTGATACCCTGCTCTAGACCAAATACCATAAAGAACCAATTGGAATCTAATTGAGTTGTCCATGAAGTGGCTAAGAAAGAAAAGTTTCAGAAGAAAACAGAACATTTAATTCAACTACAGAGGCTAGTTTTGTGGCCGCACAAGAAATAGTCAGGCACGGGAAGGGTTTTGTGGCTCCCGGTGTTTTCTTTTCTGTGGGAAACGGGTCCAAATGGCTCTGTGAGTGTTTAAGGTTGCAGACCTCTGGTCTAATTGATCATATATAACACTGTACTTCCTTACAATCATATTTTTTGGGGGAAATTTTATGGGAGGGATCATTTCGGTTCATAAGCTCTGCTTATCTGCATGCAGAAATCCAGAATAAAACATCTTGAACAAACAACTGTCTAGACACTGTTTAAAACACACAAGACAGGGAAGACGATCGTTTTCCCAAATTATTAGTTCAACGGTGCTCTTATTGTTAAGAAAAATTAGTTTCTTAGCCACTTCATGGACAACTCAATTAGATTCCAATTGGTTGGCCTACTGGGGTTTGAAAAGCTCAATAAAATCGCATGCCGGGCGGGTGTCGCACATTGGCGGTTGTGGCGCATATTTTGAGTGACGGAGCCGCAGCAGAGGGATGAAAGAGCCACATGTGGCTCCAGAGCTGCGGGTTGCTGACTCCTGAATTAGACCGTGGCTAGGAGAGTCATCCGATAGGCTTTAGATCTAACAACCCTAAAAGACACTGCGGCCATTCCTTACAAGGAATTAAAAATCTCTCTGCCTCTATAAAGCGAAGCTGAAATCTTACTACGCCTTGTCTCTTTTTTAGTGATTTTGAAAAGCTGAAGCAAGAACTGGATGAACTGACGGGCGCTCTTGAAAAATATTTCTTTGAGCCAGAGAAGAACAAGCTGCAGCCCAAACCAGAGTGATGACATCCGCACTTCTTTTGAATCTGCGCATTCTTAAATAAAATACATAAAGCGGAGGGGAAAAAAGGAAATTTAATTTCTTTACAGAATGACTTCGCATAACTTTATTGTCACTTCAAATGTACACTGATCGGCATACGTTAAAATGAAATTTCGTTGCATGCCGCTCTCTAAAGGGTCAACACCTCCAATATACGCTACATAAAACGTGACAAAATAAATAAATACAAATTATGCACATACCCACATATATTATATGACCGTGATGGCAAACATATGGCATGCATGCCACAGGTGGCACACGGAGCCATAGCTGGGCACGTAAGCGTTGCCCTAGCTCAGCTCCAGCGCGCATGCGCTCGCCGGCCAACTAATTTTTGGGCCTTGTGGGCCCACTGGAAGTCGGGAAATGGACTGTTTCCAGCCTCCGGAGGTCCTCCGGGGGTGGGAAGGCCGTTTTTGCCCTCCCCAGGCTCCAAGAAAGCCTCTGAAGCCTGGGGAGGGTGAAAAACGGGCCTACCAGGCCCACCGGTAATCTTTTTGGCGTCGCGTGCCAAAAGCGGGGGGAGTTCGGGGGGCATTGAATTATGGGTGTGGGCACACACGAGCGAGCCCCACATGTTCCTTCCACTTTTAGCACGCGATGGCAAAAGGGTTCGCCATCCCTACCGAGAAGGGCGGTATACAAATTAAATAAATAAATAAATAAATAAATACTGTTATATGACAGAAACAACACAGTCTAGTTCGGATGTATACATGTAAATGGTGAGAAAAACAATTCCTGCGAACTTACGGGACGGATGGCATAGGGAACAAAGCTGTTATAGAATCTGGTAGTCCTGCTTTGAAATCTCCTCCCAGAGGGGAGCAACAGAAACAGACCGTGGAGAGGGTGTGTGGGGTCTCTAACAATGCTTTGAGCTCTTAAGCACACAGCGCTTATAAGCAGTATCCCGAATAACGGGAAGTGAGCTTCCTAGAATCTTCTCCACTGTCCTCACCACTCTGTATGGACTTTCTATCTGAGACACTGCGGCCACCAAACCAAACAGTGATGCAGTTTGTTAAGACGCTCTCCATCGTGCCTCTGTAAAAAGTGGCCGGGACAGGAGGAGAAATATGTATTCTCATCAGACGCAGGAAATGGAGACGCTGGTTTGCACGCTTCACTAAGGATGACGTGTGGAGAGAGCAGTTCAGATTGTTAGTTATCTGCACCTCCAGATACTTAATATTATTGTCCACCTCCACAGCTGCATCCTTGATACTGAGTAGAGTATGACTATACCAGCTGTTTCTAATATCTAAAATAACTGGCTGAGTGAGTGATCTACATGGTAAGGAAATCTTCCCTGGGTAAATTGTCAGACAATTTGAAAGTGATTTTTCTTCTAATAAACCAATTGTATGGTTACCTATCAATGATTTTAAGCCAAGTTAAGTTTCTGTTGTATAAATAATACTAGCAACAGCACATAGGTTTATATATATTGCTCCATAGTGTTTTAAGGCACTCTTGGGGTGGTTTACGGAGTCAGCTTCTTTTCCCCCAACAATCTGGGTCCTCATTTTACCGACCTCGGAAGGCTGAGTCAACCTGGAGCCGGTCAGGATTGAATCCCAGGCTGTGGGCAAAGTTTGCCTGCAATGCGGCAATATTAATTTAACATGGGCAGTGATTCCCTTAAGAACGGTGGCAAGCAAGGTGATTCAATGGGGTGAAACGTGCTTAACCAATGACTCACTTAGTGACAGAAACATTGGGCTCAATTGTGGTTGTACGTCGAGGGCTATCCGTACTGGGCTTCTCGTGCAGAGTTCGCTTACCATTGTGAGAAGAGATTCGTATGAGTAGAGGAACCAGGGGTGCGATCCAACAGGGCTTTGTGCGTTGTCCTTATTTTGTAGCCGTCTTCCGTAGCTGTTGTGGCCTGTCGGCCGCCGGCCTCTCCAGCAGCCCAATCGGAGGAATCCGCATCAAGGCAACCTGAGGAGGGAGAGAGACAGAGGTGGAGCTTCGGCCGTCCATCAGCCCTCAGATGGAGAGTCAAGAGCCAACAGGTCTGGAGGTGGCTGATGAGGAAGAGGAGGAACAGCTGGGTCCAGTGTTGTGTGGATGTGCAGAACGGAGAGGAGAGGAGAGCAGTGGAAATCTATGGGCCGGTCCTTGGGACAGAAGAGCCACTGCTGCTAGCGAAGCCCCACCCTAGCTCTGGGGATAAAAGGCAGAAGACGGAGATTTATTTATTTTATTTATTTTATTTTATTAATCATATTTCTATGCCGTCCACTCTCTGAGGACTCTGGGCGGCTTACAACAATCAACAGTGTACTAAATAGCATATTGCCCCCTAACAATCTGGGTCCTCATTTTACCCACCTCGGAAGGATGGAAGGCTGAGTCAACCTTGAACCGGTGAGATTTGATCTGCTGATCTGGTGAACAGCTGAAGTAGCTGCAGTACAGCACTCTAACCACTGCGCCACCTCGGTTCAAGATGAATAGATGTGGCAGGCAACTATTCATCTCCCTGCCGGACGGACTTGTTAGCCTGCGTTGAGAGAGAAACTTCTTGCCAGGGCTGCTGGCGCTTCTAATAAAGGAATCGTCGATTGATTTCAGAGGGTTTGTCGTGTTTGGGAAGCTGGGAACGGTAGCAGGCACAACATGTATTCAAAAGGACCAATTGTCGACTCACCCAGATAGGCCGCAGCAGATGGCAGCAGGTTGAGTGATCTCCAAGCTAGGCAGGGTCAGGTTTCCACCCACGAATCCAGCAAGCATCCCCAAAGGAAGGAAACACAAATCCACTTCCTTACCGTTGCCAAGAACGCAAAGTAGATCGTAGATTAACGACGGTCTCACTTTGCAACGTAAATGTTGGGCTCAATTGATACCGGTGAAACTAGTGTGTTCGTGAAGCGTGGAAGGAGGCAGGGTGTCTTAGTTTCACTGGTGGTGCAGTTAATGCAAAGAGATGACTCACTGTGACTCAGGAAGGGAGAGACTAAGCAGAAGTGAAAAGTTTTAAATAAAGCTCTGAAACGAAAAGCCAGTTCCGGAATATGTTGAAATCAGTAATGCGGGTTAGATTATAATGCAAGTTCTGCTTATTTCGTCCTAATCTTCGAGTTGTCAATATTTGAAATATCTGAAATGAGGAAAGGGAAGGGAAGGAAGGGAAGACAGACAGACAGACAGACAGATAAACTTATACTTGGATGGGTGGGTGGGTGGGTGGGTGGATGGATGGATGAATAGATAGATAGATAGATAGATGATAGATAGATAGATAGATAGATAGGATAGGATAGGATAGGATAGGATAAGATAGAGATAATGGATGGATGGATAGATGATAGATAGATAGATAGATAGATAGATAGATAGATAGATAGATGATAGATAGATAGATAGATAGATAGATAGATAGATAGATAGATAGATAGATGATAGATAGGATAGGATAGGATAGGATAGGATAGGATAGGATAGGATAGGATAGGATAGGATAGGATAGGATAGGATAGGATAGGATAGGATAGAGATAATGGATGGATGGATGGATGGATGGATAGATAGATAGATAGATAGATAGATAGATAGATAGATAGATAGATAGATAGATAGACAGACAGACAGACAGACAGACAGACAGACAGACAGACAGACAGATAGATAGATAGATAGATACAGTAGATAAATAGATAGATAGATAGATAGATAGATAGATAGATAGATAGATAGATAGATAGATAGATAGATAGATAGATAGATAGGATAGAGATAATAATGGATGGATGGATGGATGGATGGATAGATGGATGAATGGATGATAGATAGATAGATAGATAGATAGATAGATAGATAGATAGATAGATAGATAGATAGAATAGAGATAATAACATGGATGGATGGATAGATGAGAGAGATAGAGAGATAATGGATGATGGATAGAGGATAGATAGATGATAGATGATACATAGATACATTTTTTTAAAAATTTGATTTATATGCCGCCCTTCTCCGGAGACTCAGGGCGGCTTACAATGCGCTAAGCAATAGCCGTCATACTTTTGTATATTTATACAAAGTCAGCTTATTGCCCCCACAAACTGGGTCCTCAATTTACCTACCTTAGAAAGGATGGAAGGCTGAGTCAACCTTGAGCCTTGGTGAGATTTGAACTTGCAGTAATTGCAGGCAGCTGGTGTTAATAACAGGGTGCTTTAGACCACTGTACTACCAAGGCTCTTGATGGATGGATGAATGGATGAATGGAGAGAGAGGATAGAGAGAATAATGGATGGATGGATGAGAGAGGAATGGATGGATGGATGGATGGGTGGATGGATGATACCTAGATACATTGATTGATGGATGGATGCCTAGATAGATGGATGGATAGATAGATAGATAGATAGATAGAT
>JAXLNS010000008.1:82055907-82100907 GCA_037215915.1 Pantherophis vulpinus
ATTCTATTCTATTCTATTCTATTCTATTCTATTCTATTCCATTCCATTCCATTCCATTCCATTCCATTCCACTCTATTCCTCATTCAACTATTCTATTCTATTCTATTCTATTCTATTCTATTCTATTCTATTCTATTCTATTCTATTCTATTCTATTCTATTCTATTCTATTCTATTCTATTCCATTCCATTCCATTCCATTCCATTCCATTCCACTCTATTCCTCATTCAACTATTCTATTCTATTCTATTCTATTCTATTCTATTCTATTCTATTCTATTCTATTCTATTCTATTCTATTCTATTCTATTCTATTCTATTCCACTCCATTCCACTCCACTCTATTCCTCATTCAACTATTCTATTCTATTCTATTCTATTCTATTCTATTCTATTCTATTCTATTCTATTCTATTCTATTCCACTCCATTCCACTCCACTCTATTCCTCATTCAACTATTCTACTCTACTCTACTCTACTCTACTCTACTCTACTCTACTCCACTCCACTCCACTCCACTCCACTCCACTCCACTCCACTCCACTCCATTCTATTCCTCATTCAACTATTCTATTCTATTCTATTCTATTCTATTCTATTCTATTCTATTCTATTCTATTCTATTCTATTCTATTCTATTCCATTCCATTCCACTCCACTCCACTCCACTCCACTCCACTCCACTCCACTCCACTCCACTCCATTATTATTATTATTATTATTATTATTATTATTATTATTATTATTATTATTATTATTTATAAGCCCTTCAGTTGGGTGTCCCTAAAAGCCTTCTTCTCGGAGTCTTCCCGGCCTTGGAGACGGAGAATGGACATTTCAGTTGGGAGAAATTAATAAAGGCATAATAAACTCATTAAATATTTCTTGCTCAGAGCTTTTTTTTTTTTTTTTTTTTGCAAAGCATTGAGGATTCTTTGCACATGTGATTTAGCCCGCACCCTGAAAAAGTTTTCTCAAGACCTGCTTGAAGAGAAGAGGAAGAGAAGAGAAGAGAAGAGAAGAGAGGAGAGGAGAGGAGAGGAGAGGAGAGGAGAGGAGAGGAGAGGAGAGGAGAGGAGAGGAGAAGAGAAGAGAAGAGAAGAGAAGAGAAGAGAAGAGAAGAGAAGAGAAGAGAAGAGAAGAATGGAACGGAACGGAACGGAACAGAGTAGAAGAATAGAAGAGAAGAGAAGAGGAGAATAATGAAGAATAGAATAGAATAGAATAATGAAGAATAGAATAGAATAGAATAGAATAGAATAGAATAGAATAGAATAGAATAGAATAGAATAGAATAGAATAGAATAGAATAGAATAACAGAGTTGGAAGGGACCTTGGAGGTCTTCTAGTCCAACCCCGTGCTTAGGCAGGAAACCCTACACCACTTCAGACAAATGGTTCTCCAACATCTTCTTCAAAACTTCCAGTGTTGGAGCATTCACAACTTCTTGGGAAAGAGATGCAGTTCAGTTGTTTGAAGCTCAAAAAGTTTTTTTTTTTAAATTTAATTTTCATTTCATTTGATTGTATTTCTCAAAATCAGCTGTATCCAGACAACAACTGTTTACATTGAATTTTTAAATGTTTAATTTAAAAAAAAAACAAACAACTTTTTTGGTGGTTTTTTTTTTTTTTTTTTTTTTTTTTGGGGAAATGGGGGAGAAACTTTTCCTTTTGTTTTTTGGATAAAAAGGTCGCCCTTTCGATGAACATTTTGATAGCAATTCATATCATCGCAAACCATACTTTGAAAGAGATTTCAGTTGAGTTTTTATTGTGAGGTTCTTCCCTGGTAGAGGTTTTCGGTGTTGATTTTTTTTTTTTTGAAATGAATTTTTTTTTAAAAAAAAATGCATTTAAAAAATGAATTTCTTAAAAAATAATTTTTTAAAAAATATTTTTATTAAACAGTTTTTAAAAGTTTTTAACCATTTTCTTCTTTGCAACATTTCTGCGTCGGTATACATACGCTATATATCTGTTTTTCTCCTTTACATCTATATTTATTTATTTATTTATTGAATTTCTATACCGCCCTTCTCCCGAAGGACTCAGGGCGGTGAACAGATTAAGATTTCATATACATATAATAATTTTTATTTATTTATTTATAAACAGTAAATAATAAATTGAGTCAACTTGGTGTATCTGCTAAGACCCTGGCATAGAATTTAGATGTTTATGCTAGCCTTGCTTGTTGAAACAGAAAGGTCTTCAGGGCACGTCGGAAAGTGCAAAGATCTGGGATTATTTGTATTCCAGGGGGTATTTTGTTCCAAAGAGTAGGTGCCCCCACAGAGAAGGCTCTCTCCCTTGGAACTACTAGATGACATTGTTTTAATGATGGTACTATGAGTAGGCCTACTCTGTGAGAGCGTATTGGTTGGTGGGAGGTTATTGGTTGCAGCAGGTGGTCTCGTAAGTACTCATATGTCTAGACGTGGTTCCTTTCTCCTTTTGTTCTGTCCCCGTCCCACACGCACACACACCAACAGACGTTCAAGAGTTAAAGACCAAACCAGCCGACAAAATCCTTTTCCTTATGATAACAGAACTTGGTAACAACCTAGTGGCTGCCTGCCAAGAGTTTATTACTTACGAAGAGGAGAGATAACTTCTCCCCGTTTCTGGTACATCAAAAGAAACAGCTCAATAATTACAGAGTCAATCAAGTCCAAAGATAATACAGCAAAGTCTATAGCAAAAAGTCCGGCAATGCAGAATGGCGTGGAAGCTTTCAGCTTTGTTCGTCACAAGGTTTGACTGGCCACCACGCTCCCTTTTATACCCTGTGGGGTGTGGTCCAGTGACTCAGCCTAATCTCGGGCACGCCTTTTCTTCTGTTGCGCGCGCTTATCTCTGCGACGCTGGCGTGGATCCAGCCAAGACTCATTACTCTCATCACTGTCCATCTGTGGCTGCGTGGACGTGCGTGGCCCCGGCCCTATCTCTTGCCCTTCGGCGGACACCAAAGGCATTGCCAGAGAGGAGGGTCCTGGAGAGGGAGGCCTTGCCAACTCCTCTCCTTCACTCTCGGAGTCCTCTCCTGCCGATGACACAGGCTCAGGTAATGTAGCCACAACACCCTTATACATAGTTAACATATTTATAAAGTAATTCATAAACATACATTTTAAGTCATATATATTTGTACAGATTTACTACTATTTTCTAACTCCTAGATCTTCTTTCTTTGTTGTTTTCTTAGCTTTTGCACCTTTCCTCTAGGCCAGGGGTCTGCAACCTTAAATGCTCCAAGAGTCATTATGAAAGTAAATGAATTCCATGGAATCTGGAAACAGTTCCTAATATATGTGTTTTCGGGAGGAAGGGGGATGCCACCACCAGAAGAAGCTTTAAGATTTTGGATGCAGGAATGATCCCGAGGGGTGGGGGAGCACTCGTTGATTGTTTGTATTGTGTATATTGTTATATATTATGATTCATGGATGTTATGCATGTTAATTTTTTTTTAATAATAAAAAAATATGGGAAAAAAAAAGAGAGCCATTTGGACCCGTTTCCCACAGAAAAGAAAACACCGGGAGCCACAAAAACCTTTCCCGTGCCTGACTATTTCTTATGCGGCCACAAAACTAGCATATGTAGTTGAATTAAACTTTCTGTTTTCTTCTGAAACTTTTCTTCTCTTGGATTTATCCATGGTTGGCCTACCGGGGGTGAAAAGCTCAATAAATCGCGTGCCAACGGGTGTCGCACATTGGCAGTTGTGGCGCATATTTTGAGTGACAGGGAGCCGCAGCAGAGGGGTAAAAGAGCCACATGCGGCTCCAGAGCTGCAGGTTGCTGACCCCTGCCCTAGCCATTTATACCATTCATTCCATACCAGATAATAGTCTGTTTCTCCTTTATCTTTCATTTCTTTTGTTAGTTTATCCATCCCTAGCACTTTTCTTATCACAACTTTCCACTAATGGTATAATATTCTTCTTCTTCCAGTTTTGCGCATACACTATTCTGGCAGCGGTTATAATATGTCATATTAAGCATTGTGTTTTCTTATCATAATTTCCCGTGAGAATGCTTAATAAGAACAATTCTGGTTTTAATTGGAAAAAAAAATTAAATGCATTAATTATTTACAAAAATAATTAATTATTTTATCCATTTTTTTTAAAAAAAATTAACTGTTCTAGCAACAAGTTCCTGAACAAAGAGGGCACACACCCATACCCCTGTGCAAAAGTTGTGCATTTGTGCGTGATGTTCCCTGTCCTGTCTAGGGATCTGCTGAGAAAAAAGATCCCTGTGACATCCAGTAATCTGACCCCTGCAACGGCTGGCATGAGAGAAAGAATTCCAGAAGGACAGTGTGATCCCAGGAATGGCTTCTTTCAAAACATTGCCGGAGATAAATCCTTGATCTGCTTGCTTTGAAGTTATAACTACACGTAGTTCTTGAATTTATAGTGATTCATTTAGTGACCGTCATTTAACGACCGTCACTTAATTTAGTTACGAAAGTGTGGTGCAGTGGCCTAGAGGTTGTGAGCGCTCGTCTCACAATCTGTGACTTCGATTAGATAGAGGCAGATAGTTCTCTCTCTGGCCACACTGAGAATAATATCTACCGAACAAAACTCTGCATTGGTGACAGGAAGGGCATCTGGCCAGTAAATACTCAGCTCCATTCAATTGCCCAGACTCCACCCCGCAAGGGATTATGGCAACGGTAGAATTCAGGTTTTTTGTATTACCAGTTCTGTGGGCATGGCTGGGCGGGCATGGTGGGCGTGGCTTAGTGGATGTGGCACGGGAAGGATACTGCAAAATCTCCATTCCCACCCCACTCCAGGGGAAGGATACTGCAAAATCTCCATTCATACCCCACTCTAGGGGAAGGATACTGCAAAATCTCCATTCGCACCCCACTCCAGGGGAAGGATGCTGCAAAATCTCCATTCCCACCCCACTCCAGGGGAAGGATACTGCAAAATCTCCATTCGCACCCCACTCCAGGGGAAGGATATTGCAAAATCTCCATTCCCACTCCGCTCTGGGCCCAGCCAGAGGTGGTATTTGCCGGTTCTCTGAACTACTCAAAATTTCTGCTGCCGGTTTGCCAGAACCTGTCAGAACCTGCTGAATTTCACCCCTGGATTATGGGGATTGACATAAACAGCATTGCATAAACAAAATGAAAAATTGAAGGAGGGCTGCTTAGTGTCATTATTGCTGCGATGTTTGGAATGGAGAGGAGTGATTACATCAGCTGCTAATAATTTTTTGTTTCCATTTTAGAATTTCAAGACTGGCCAACCGATTGAGTTGAGGTACAAAAAATGGAACCTTTGTCGTTCAGCGTGAAAAATCCAGAGGCCTCCAATGATGGTTCGGTTGATTTCCGCCTTCAGCTGATCGGTTCCTTGCCGGTCCATTCTTTAACCACGATGCCCATGCTTCCTTGGATCATAGCCCAGATCCGGCAGCTCAGCATTCAGCCGCCGAAGGAAGACCTTGACGCTAGCCGAATTCGGATCTACGTCTCACCCGCCAGGATACGGTGTGAAGCGGACTCGGGGAAAAATCAGCAGTGGGATCCTTTGATTTGTTCCAGCCTCTTTGAGTGTCGGCCTCAAGATGTCCACAAACTGATCCACAACAGCCACGATCCCAGTTACTTCGCCTGCCTGATCAGAGACGGCGCCCCACATCAGCCGAGTATCTGCTACGTTTTCAAAGCCGACGATCAAACCAAGGTCAGTGAGTATTTTGGAGTTGGAGTAAGGCTAGAGGAGATGAGCGATGGAGCAGTGGTGAAATCCGATTTTTTTTTAACTACCGGTTCTGTGGGCGTGGCTTGGTGGGCGTGGTGTGGCTTGGTGGGCGTGGCTTGGTGGACATGGCAGGGGAAGGATACTGCAAAATCTCCATTCCCACCCCACTCTAGGGGAAGGATACTGCAAAATCTCCATTCCCACCCCACTCTGGGACCAGCCAGAGGTGGTATTTGCCGATTCTCCAAACTACTCAAAATTTCTGCTACCGGTTCTCCGAACTGCTCAAAATTTCCACTACCGGTTCTCCCGAACCTGTCAGAACCTGCTGGATTTCACCCCTGCGATGGGGTCTAGCAAACTAGGGCAACTTTTAAGACTTGTGGATTTCCAACTTCCAGAATTCCCCAGCCACAGATCTTAAACTTGCCCCCCTAGCCTAGACGATGTGCCCCAAAAGACAAAGAAAAGTTAAGTCAGTTTGTAAGGTCTTCTCCATCTGTACGGGTAGTCCTCGACTTACAGAAGTTCATTTAGTGACAGTTCAAAGTAGCAACGAGACTGAAAAAAGTGACTTACGACTGCTTTTCATACTTACAACATTGTGGCATCCCCACTTTAACTAACATCTACCTTTACCCTGGTATAGGACTCTGTGTGTGTGTTTGTGTGGTGCAGGTATTTATGTATGTATTTCATCATCTTTTAACGACTGCACAATCCCTTGCGGGGTGGAGTTTGGGCACTGAATGGAGCTGAGTGTTTACTGGCCAGATGCCTTTCCTATCGCCAATGAGGAGTTTTGTTCGGCAGATATACTGTATTCTCATTGTGCCCAGAGAGAGAGAAAGCTCTCAAGAACTGAGCTTCTTTAGCTCTCAGAAGCTGAAGAAGCTTCTTGGATGAGAATCGAAACGTCTTCAAAGAAAAACCAGAAAGTTCAGTTGCCTCTTGAAAAAAAAAGCACCTTTGGGACAATTATGACCAGGATGACTGAGAATCTCCATAGAATCTCCATTTGGTAAGTTGAACAATGCGTCTAAAATTAGTAAATTAGTTAAATTAGTAACCTGATACAGGTTTTTTTTTTAAAAAAAAGTCTAACTTTCTCCTGTACCATACTGTAATTTGAGAAGTAACATCTGTTCCTGATTCGCGATCCGAACTGTGATAATTGCTCTACATCCTGAAGGCGTGTAACATGTAAACGTGTTAATGTATCACAGCTTTCCAAATTAATATTCGCAATTGAATGAAGGGCTTCCCGGTAGACATGAGTGCTATAATTCCCATAGAAAGGAAATGACTGATAAATTAATTTTAAATGGGCAATGGCTTTTCTTGGTACACTACTATTGACTACCAAAATTGGTATTTTAGTTCTTTTCAGCGTAGCAGGAGACAATTTTCTTTCGTGGAAATTTTAGGGTATTTTTGTTTGTGCTTTGCTTTTCACAATATCCCAAATATCAGAGTCCAGAGCTGTTATGGCCCGTCAGCGGCCTGTGCAGCTAGTAGATGATTCCGACAGCGAGGAGGCTGGTGTGGTGCTGCGCCAGCAGCCTGTGCAGCTGGCGCTCGAGTCAGACAATGAGGAGGCTGGAGAAGATGTGGTGCCAGAGGCAGGGATTCAGCCAGGGCCTTCAGAACCTCCAGAAGCTCCCTTAAGTGAAGAGGACGAAGAGGAGGAGCCTCTTCTCGATGCACGGGCACACAGAGCTGCCAAAAGGCAGGAGTGGCTCCTCAGGAGGACGTCTCCTCGAGAGTAAGGCTTGGGGCTATTTGGCCACTACCTTAGCCTATTTAAGGAAGGACGACGACTGAGGCAATTTGCAGAGAACAACTTCATTCATTCTCCTTCGCGTCTTGATCTTAGTTCTCCTCAAATTGCTTCTGGGCTTTCTGCCAATCCTAGTAAGATTACGATTATTTATTCTTTGGATTCTTGTAGGCTGTTAAGGAAGTTAATTAATTCGCCCGAACCGGCTGAATCCCACCACTGCTTATGACCATTGGAGCATCCCCAAGGTCATGTGATCAAAACTCTGCTGCTTGGCAACTGACTGATATTTATGACCGCTGCCCAAGGTTGTGCGACCCCCTTTTGTGACCTTCTGACAAGCAAAGTCAAGGGGGTATCCAGATTCACTTAACGACCGTGGTACTAACTGAAGATCGGCTATCTGTTAACAGATTCACAGTTGTCAATGTGGCCAGAGAAGTCATAAAATGGGGCAAACTCGCTTAACAAGTTTCTCACTTAACAGAAATTCTGGGCTCCATTGCGGTCGTATGTTGAGGACTATTTTAGTAATCCAGTTGATCCTGGTATTTGGTGACCGTGCATAGAGTTGTCTTGTAATGAACTGGGCCATCCCATCTTGCGAATTCTGAATATTTAGGCTGCTGAAATATTGAATCTTAAATAGTGAAGCTGCTGAACAAGTATTAAATGTTCCTAAAGTCCCTAAATTCTTTTCTATTAATTTAGCAAATTACAAAATTTGGCCGCTACTCCAAACCCAATTCTCCACTTCAAAGTTTGGGAAATCCGCAGTATGTCAGACAAAAATTAAGAAAACGTTTTTGGTTTTGCTCTCTTTCACTTTGCAGTGAAGGAAAGAAGGAATGGGAAGAAGTGTCTTTATAATAAAATAGGGAATTGGCAGAATTCTGATAAGTGACAGATAAGTGACAGATTAACAGATTTGGAAGAGACCTTGCGGTCATCTAGTCTAACCCCCTGCTTAAGCAGGAGACCCTACATCATTTCTGACAGAGGGCAGCCCAGTCTCTTCTTGAAAGCCTCCAGTGATGAAGCTCCCACAACTTCTGAAGGCAACTTCTGTTCCATCAGTTGAAATTTCTCCTTATTTCTAGGTTGAATTTCTCCTTGATCAGTTTCCATCCATTGTTCCCTGTCTGGCCTTTGGGTGCTTTGGAGAATAGCTTGACCCCCTTCCTCTCTGTGGCAGCCCCTCAAATATTGGAAGATGCTCTCCTGTCTCCCCTGGTCCTTCTCTTCACTAGACTAGCCATGCCCAGTTCCTGCAACCGTTCATCGTATGTTTTAGCCTCCAGTCCCCTCATCGTCTTGGTTGCTCTTCTCTGCACTCTTTCTAGAGTCTCTAGAATAATAATAATCCTGATCCAAAAAGCTGACAATAAGACATGGCAAGCTTGAATATTACAACATGTCATGGAGGAAATAAATCAATGAACTGTAAACCTTTATCTCTATTAAGATCTACTTTAACAAATGAGCCTTTGAAGCAGTTAACAATAAATGTTTTTATTTACATAAAAATAAAAACAATATCTATTCAAATATTAAATAGTATTTCATTACTTTGCTTAAATATTCTGTCAGATATATAGAGAATGACACCAGACCCACACTCACGAAAACCACACAGGATGTCACCACCACACATCCACGCAAAAAACAAACTCAAACCCACACCGATGATGAGGCATGACCACAAACCAGAAGCCAGACCACAGCTGCATCATTAGCCACTTTAAACCCCTCCAATCCATACATGAAGCAAACTGACACCCACCATGAAGATGTGGCACGACCACGAACGCGAAGCCAAACAACAGCAACACAGCTCACCAGCTCAAATCCCCCTGCAACTCGGACTAACCCGAGCACAACCAAGCCCCCACCCAAACAGAACACATCCCCATCCAGTCAGAGCACAGCCAACCCCCATCCAATCAGAGCACAGCCAAGCCCCCAACCAATCAGAACACACCTCCACCCAATCAGAACACAGCCAAGCTCCCACCCAATCAGTTCACATCCCCTCTGGCAGTTAAAAGGAAGAAACAGCTGCGATCACACATTGCTCCTAGAAGCACGAAGCCGAAAACACCAGCCTGAAGATGACGAATGAGACTTCGTCGAAACGTCGCCAAGACACTTCCAATTTTACGTGGGAGAAAACCCGAATAACCAAAGACCTACACACACACACACACACACACACACATAATCGTTCTAAGCGATGTTAGTTCTGGCTATTCTTTCTCAGAAGAAATAGTCTTGTAAACCATCAGAACAGCATCAGAACTGCCCTTCTAACTGACTTCCAAACTGCCCACAGTTTTCTAAAAGAAGAGCCCAGTTTTCTGTCAAGAATCTCTTTTTATACTGTCAACTGTGACAGTTAGGGGAGGGAACATAAAAGCCCTGGAGATTCAAACCCATCAGCTGCCTTCTGATTGGCTCACCCACTTGTCCATTCCAAAAGCCATTAATAGGCACAGCAATTGAGAAATAACTTTTCTCTCACACAACATAGAATAATAGGGTTGGAAGGGAGTTTTTAAAGAAGAGACTGAACAGCCATTTCTCTGGAAGAATGCGGGGTCTCCTGTTTGAGCACGGGGTTGGACTAGAAGACCTCCAAGGTCCCTTCCAACCCTGTTATTCTATGTTCTATCTGAACTGATCTGTTTTGCCGCTTTCTACACAGTTGGCAATACGCAAAATGTTTCCTGTTATCCTTCTCTTTTTTCGTTCTCTTCACACGCTCAAATAGAGTTGCGGAGTTATATTTAATATTTTGGAGGATTTTAGATCCAGGAAAAACAGCCGCCCACGAGATTTCTGCAGACTGACAGTTTGAACGCTTCAAAAACTATACCTAATCCCCCAGGACCGTGGCGTGAACCTAAAATATGATCTGAGCTTCTCCTATGTCCTATTAATAGAGAAAGAGATTCCTTTTTAAACAAACAACCCATAACACAACACAGTCTTATGTACTGTGTCGTGGTCTTTCTGGAGCCCGTCGAGCGAAGTTTCGCTCTCTTTAAGGAGGGGCCTGTGAAGGAAAGAAAACAACCCAAATTCGGAACCATAAGATGGACCGTCTAGAATGATAAAATTCTAAAATAAAGTAAAATTTTGTGGAAGTGGATTGAACACAACAAATCTCTGCAGGCTTCAGAAATTTTAAAAAAATATATGCATGCGTGCATTCATTGCTTTGAGCTGTTTTGGTTGGTTTTTGGTAGACATCTCATTTCTTAGGTAACATCATCAGTGCTAGAATGGAGTGGGATTTGTGGGAGTGGGGGGGGGAGAGGAGGAGGAGGAGGAAGACGGGGGTCCTTGGTGCTCTCTGAGCTTGGATGTTTTTGGCAGGCATCTCATTTCCCAGCTAGTAACAACATCAGTCCTAGAATGGAGTGGGATTTGTGGAGAGGAGGAGGAGGAGGGGGGAGGAGGAGGAGGAGGAGGAGGGGAAGGAGGAGGAAGACTGGAGTCCTTGGTGCTCTCTGAGCTTGGATGTTTTCTGGCAGGCATCTCATTTCCCAGCTAGTAACAACATCAGTGCTAGAATGGAGTGGGATTTGTGGAGAGGAGGAGGAGGAGGAGGAGGAGGGGAGGAGGAGGAGGAGGAGGAGGAGGAGGAGGAGGAGGAGGAGGAGGAGGAGGAGGAGGAGGAGGAGGAGGAGGAAGACTGGAGTCCTTGGTGCTCTCTGAGCTTGGATGTTTTTGGCAGGCATCTCATTTCCCAGCTAGTAACAACGTCAGTGCTAGAATGGAGTGGGATTTGTGGAGAGGAGGAGGAGGAGGAGGAGGAGGAGGAGGAGGAGGAGGAGGAGGGGAGGAGGAGGAGGAGGAGGAGGAGGAGGAGGAGGAGGAGGAGGAGGAGGAGGAGGAGGAGGAAGACTGGAGTCCTTGGTGCTCTCTGAGCTTGGATGTTTTCTGGCAGACATGTCATTTCCCAGCTAGTAACAACGTCAGTGCTAGAATGGAGTGGGATTTGTGGAGAGGAGGAGGAGGAGGAGGAGGAGGGGAGGAGGAGGAGGAGGAGGAGGAGGAGGAGGAGGAGGAGGAGGAGGAGGAGGAGGAGGAGGAGGAGGAGGAGGAGGAGGAGGAGGAGGAGGAAGACTGGAGTCCTTGGTGCTCTCTGAGCTTGGATGTTTTTGGCAGGCATCTCATTTCCCAGCTAGTAACAACGTCAGTGCTAGAATGGAGTGGGATTTGTGGAGAGGAGGAGGAGGAGGAGGAGGAGGAGGAGGAGGAGGAGGAGGGGAGGAGGAGGAGGAGGAGGAGGAGGAGGAGGAGGAGGAGGAGGAGGAGGAGGAAGAAGACTGGAGTCCTTGGTGCTCTCTGAGCTTGGATGTTTTTGGCAGGCATCTCATTTCCCAGCTAGTAACAACGTCAGTGCTAGAATGGAGTGGGATTTGTGGAGAGGAGGAGGAGGAGGAGGAGGAGGGGAGGAGGAGGAGGAGGAGGAGGAGGAGGAGGAGGAGGAGGAGGAGGAGGAGGAGGAGGAGGAAGACTGGAGTCCTTGGTGCTCTCTGAGCTTGGATGTTTTTGGCAGGCATCTCATTTCCCAGCTAGTAACAACGTCAGTGCTAGAATGGAGTGGGATTTGTGGAGAGGAGGAGGAGGAGGAGGAGGAGAGGAGGAGGAGGAGGAGGAGGAGGAGGAGGAGGAGGAGGAGGAGGAGGAGGAGGAGGAAGACTGGGGTCCTTGGTGCTCTCTGAGCTTGGATGTTTTTGGCAGGCATCTCATTTCCCAGCTAGTAACAACGTCAGTGCTAGAATGGAGTGGGATTTGTGGAGAGGAGGAGGAGGAGGAGGAGGGGAGGAGGAGGAGGAGGAGGAGGAGGAGGAGGAGGAGGAGGAGGAGGAGGAGGAGGAAGACTGGGGTCCTTGGTGCTCTCTGAGCTTGGATGTTTTTGGCAGGCATCTCATTTCCCAGCTAGTAACAACGTCAGTGCTAGAATGGAGTGGGATTTGTGGAGAGGAGGAGGAGGAGGAGGAGGAGGAGGAGGAGGAGGAGGAGGAGGAGGAGGAGGAGGAGGAAGACTGGGGTCCTTGGTGCTCTCTGAGCTTGGATGTTTTTGGCAGGCATCTCATTTCCCAGCTAGTAACAACCTCAGTGCTAGAATGGAGTGGGATTTGTGGAGAGGAGGAGGAGGAGGAAGAGGAGGAGGAGGAAGAAGACTGGGGTCCTTGGTGCTCTCTGAGCTTGGTTGTGTTCTGGCAGACATCTCATTTCCCAACTAGGTAACATCATCAGTGCTAGAATGGAGTGGGGTGCAGGACAACCACTTGTCAAAGTCAGTGGGGAAGCTAGATTCACTCAACCAACTGGGTTACTAACTGATCAACCGGAAGTGATTCCCTTAACAACCGTTAAGCAAGAAAGGTGGTAAAATGGGTAAAACTCACTTAACAACAGTAATGTTGGTCTCAATTGTGGTCGTAAAACAAGGACTACCCTTACTGTTGCCGAATTAGAGACCATTCTAAAAAATTCACCCATTTTCTTTCCCTGCAAAATTTCCCTCCGGTTTTCTATTGATCCGCCCTGCAAACCAGACTCTGCTTGGGTTTTTTTTTATTTTGTTTTGTTTTTTTTACCCAATCTTGCACAAGAGACGCTTCTGTAATCCACCACGAGTTGCATCCGAGGGTTTTTCTCCCGAAAAAGACAATTCCGTGGGCCGTTTGCTGCATCCACAGTTTACAAGAATTTAAAACAGCAAACAGGAAATAGCAGGAATGGAGGGCATCAACGTGACTGACCGAGTCCTGAACTTTTCAACAAATCGTTTTTAAAAAGCTGAAGGCGTGGAAGCAAATCTTTACGATTGTTTTAAACACCACAACGATAGATGCTGTATATTTCGTATACTTTAGTAATCCAGGAGTATCTGCAAGAACAAGGAGCAGCTCAATAAACTCTCTTCCTCTTCACCAAGTGTTATCTGTCAACATCCTGCCTCCCACATTCTTGTATTCCTTCTACTTATAGTAATTTCTCGTTGCAGCCACACAGTGGAGCTCTGTCATAGAGAAGAATTGAGCGATCCACTTTGCTTATACCCTGTTTCTCCCAAAATAAGACATCCCCTGATAATAAGCCCAATCGGGCTTTTGAGCGCATGGCAATAAGGCCGAGTGCTTATTTCAGAGTTCAAAAAAATATAAGACAGGGTCTTATTTTCGGGGAAACACGGTACATACAGATATTAGATAAATAGTAAGATGGATAGATAGATAGATAGATAGATAGATAGATAGATAGATAGATAGATAGATAGATAGATAGACAGACAGACAGACAGACAGACAGACAGACAGACAGACAGATGATATAGACATAGACAGATACCCTGTTTCCCCCAAAATAAGACCTCCCCTGATAATAAGCCCAATCAGGCTTTTGAGCGCATGGCAATAAGGCCAAGCACTTATTTCAGGGTTCAAAAAAATATAAGACAGGGTCTTATTTTCGGGGAAACACGGTACATACAGATGATAGATAAATAGTAAGATGGATAGATAGATGGATGGATAGGTAGATAGGTAGATAGATAGATAGATAGATAGATAGATAGATAGATAGATAGATAGATAGATAGATATAAATAGAGACAGGATAGGTAGATAGATAGATAGATAGATAGATAGATAGATAGATAGATAGATAGATAGATAGATAGATAGATAGATAGATAGATAGATAGATAGATAGATATAAATAGAGACAGGATAGGTAGATAGATAGATAGATAGATAGATAGATAGATAGATAGATAGATAGATAGATAGATAGATAGATAGATAGATAGATAGATAGATAGATAGATAGATATAAATAGAGACAGGATAGATAGATAGATAGATAGATAGATAGATAGATAGATAGATAGATAGATAGATAGATAGATAGATAGATAGATAGATAGACAGACAGACAGACAGACAGACAGACAGACAGACAGACAGACAGACAGACAGACAGATGATATAGACATAGACAGATACCCTGTTTCCCCCAAAATAAGACATCCCCTGATAATAAGCCCAATCAGGCTTTTGAGCGCATGGCAATAAGGCCAAGCGCTTATTTCAGGGTTCAAAAAAATATTAGACAGGGTCTTATTTTTGGGGAAACCCGGTAGTATGTTGGATTACACCAGCAGTCAGCAACCTGTGGCTCTGGAGCCGTATGTGGCTCTTTCATCCCTCTGCTGCGGCTCCTTGTCGCCGGTTGGCTCCACAATTGATAGGGCTTTCGGTTAGGACAGGTAGAGGAAAAAGGATGCCACGCTAGGAGGGGACTCTATGATGGGGGAACCGGACTTCCAGTCGGCTCCAGAATTGAACGGGGGGTTTCCGGTTAGGACCTTTGTGGCTCTTTGAGTGTTTAAGGTTGCTGACCCCTGCTCTAGTTTGATGAAAAGAAGGACTAGGGGAGACATGATAGCAGTCTTCCGGTATCTCAGGGGCTGCCACAAAGAAGAGGGAGTCAAGCTATTCTCCAAAGAGGGTAGGACAAGAAGCAATGGGTGGAAACTCATCAAGGAGAGAAGCAACTTAGAACTAAGGAGAAATTTCCTGACAGAACAATTAATCAGTGGAACAACTTGCCTCCAGGAGTTGTGAATGCTCCAATACTGGAAGTTTTTAAGAAGAGATTAGATAACCATTTGTTATCCTGCCTAAGCAAGGGGTTGGACTAGAAGATCTTCAATGTCCCTTCCAACTCTGATATTCTATCTCAGAGGCTAACCCTTTTGCCATCACGTGCCAGGAAGGGGGGGGCGGGGGAGGTTCACGTGTGTGTGTGCCCACACCCATAATTCTATGTGCCCCATCCCACGCATGTGCACGTGACCCCCGCTCCTGGCATGTGATGGCCCAGTAGACCCGTTTTTCTTTCTCACCTGGCTCCAGATCCTCTCTAAGCATCTGGGGAGAGTGAAAACGGCCTTCCCCACCCCCTCAGAGATCCTCCGGAGGCCCGAAAGAGCCCGTTTTCCAACTTTCGGTTAGACAGGAAGTGACTTTTTTGCTGTCCCCAGCCTCCAGAGTCTCCTAGAGAGGCTGAGAGCTGAGCCGGTGTGCCAGCTGACATGGTTCCGTGTGCCAACTGTGGCACACGTGCCATAGGTTCGCCATCGCGGTTCTATCTCTTCCTCTGCCAGTCCCCTTCTCCTTTGGCCTTCCATCTTTCCCAATATCAGGGTCTTCTCCAAGGGGTCCTCATTTGGCGGCCAAAGTCTTTGAGCTTCTGTATCTGTCCTTCCCAAGAACACCGGAAGATGTGATTGGATGACTTTGTTGTGATTTCTACTGTGGATGAAAAGTTGTATTTTCAAGTCAACGCTGCTCGTATTTTAGTTTGAAAATGTTCATAGGTCCCTTTGCACCGTCCGGTATCTTCTTCAAACTTGATTGAGATGTACATCAGGATTCCTTTGTTAGGCACCCGGTTTTCATCTTATACTTTTCAACTGGTTTTTTCCCCCCCTGTTTTCGTTTTTTTAAAACATTTTGCTTTGAATACATGCACAGAATTGGACTTTGAAAAGAACGCAGCTTTGATAGCTCTGGGTGAAGCAAGCAACGGGAAGTGGGCTGGGTATAGGATCGCCGGCAGAGGTTGGGCACCTCAATTAAAAACGCAATGGAGGTCTACCATAGCTCTATTCATCATTTTTTTAATTCTCTGCTGATGTGAATTGCTTTCAGCTCTCTTCTGCCAACATAAACAGGGCCGAAGCTTGCAAGGGTTTCCAGTTGCAATCTATGTCTGAAGTATTTCTTTCAGTTCTCGCCAGGAGCCAGAAAGTTGTTTCATTGGCTTTTATAAAAATAGCTGCAAGCATGTGGGACACTGTGTCGGGGGTGTATATTTAAAAATATTGGTTATAGCAGTGATAGCTAACCTTTTTGCCATCGCGTTTCAGGAGGGGGGGGCGGGAGAGGTTCACGCGCACGTGTGCCCACACCCATAATTCTATGCGCCCCGCCCTGCGCATGCGCACGCAATCCCCTCTCCTCCCCGCCGCTCCTGGCACGCGATGGCCCGGTAGGCCCATTTTTCTTTCTTACTTGGCTCCAGATCCTCTCTATGCATCTGGGGAGGGCAAAAACAGCCTTCCCCACCCCCTCAGAGGCCCTCTGGAGCAGTGGTGGGTTTCAAAACTTTTTACTACCAATTCTGTGGGCATGGCTTGGTGGGTGTGGCATGGCTTGGTGGGAGTGGCTTGGTGGGAGTGGCAGGGGAAGGATACTGTAAAATCTCCATTCCCACCCCACTCCAGGGGAAGGATACTGTAAAATCTCCATTCCGTTCCTAATCCAGGGGAACGTTACTGCAAAATTCCCATTTCCTCCTGATCAGCTGGGACTTCGGAGGCAGAGAATAGATGGGGGCGGGGCCAGTCAGAATTTTTACTACTGGTTCTCCGAACTACTCAAAATTTCTGCTACTGGTTCTCCAGAACTGGTCAGAACCTGCTGAAACTCACCTCTGCTCTGGAGGCCTGAAACGGCCCATTTCCCAACACCTGGTTGGACAGGAAGTGATGTTTTTTGCTGTCCCCAGCCTCCGGAGCCCCTCTAGGAGTCTCTAGTTTGCAATAGTTAAATGAGTTGCAATTGATTTTATGGCCATTTTTTTGGACACCCTTGTTCAACGAAGCTGTTAAGTGGATCATGAGGTCATTAAATGAATCAGCACTTCAAGCTGCATTTACTCTAGTGCTGACATAAGAAGGAGAGGCGGAGGCATCTGGAAAGGGATGTTTGACTTTTCACCTACTTATTTTCCCTGGAGATAATATCCCCTAGGACAGTGGTCCCCAACCCCCGGTCCGCGGACCGGTGCCGGGCCGTGGAGTACCTGGCACCGGGCCGCGCAGCGGCCTGGGGACAGGAACGCTTCAGCGCAAAGGCTCCTGGGCCGTGCGCAATGGGCCTGCGCAAAGGCTCCTGGGCCGTGCTCAATGGGCCTGCGCAAAGGCTCCTGGGCCGTGCGCAATGGGCCTGCGCAAAGGCTCCTGGGCCGTGCGCAATGGGCCTGCGCAAAGGCTCCTGGGCCGTGGCCCCACCCCTGCGCGCGCTCAGCGGGCCGCGGCGATAAAAAGGTTGGGGACCACTGCCCTAGGAGATGGGATGGGAGGAGGGAAATTCCTTTGAGCTGGAGCAGTAGATTAGGGGTAGAATGACTTGGAAGATGGCCAATGAGTGTAGGGGAATGGGGAACAGAAAGGGAGGGTTTTGGGTCTGGAAGTCAGTGTTGGTTTCTATGGAGTCGGATTAGAATGCCGTGCTTAATAAATAGGAGTTTTTCTTCAAAGACTTTGTTTGAAATGCAATTTATTTGAGACGACCTCGAAACCTGACATCAGGCTTCCTCAATGGCCTTAGCTGGTCAGAGGCCGGCAGCGAAGGTCACAAATGGCACACGTGACTCGGGAATACTTACGACCATGGTAGCCTGCTGCCGGTTTAACAACTGGTTCGGTGAGCGCGCGCTTCGCCTAAGGCATTTGCACGCAATGTTGAAAATGGAACATTTAGAAGCTCAGCTGCTTACCTTCCAAGTCAGCAACGGTAAGTAGAACAGCGGGGGAGGGGGAATCAGCTGTGCCGCGCGATTGAGGAGCTACAAAGCAGGAAATAAAGGACAGGATAGAGCAGGGGCAGGTGGGCGGGGCCAACTGATTATCGGCGCTACCGATTCGCCCGAACCGGTCTGAACCGGCTGAATACCACCTCTGGCTTACAACCGTCGTAAATTCATGCCAGTTTCCAAGTGCCAACTTCTGATCACATGACCATGAGGATGCTGCCCCAGTCGTAACTGCGAGGACTGGTCGTTTAGGAACCACCCTTCAAATTATAGGTACATCGCTTGAATCTATTCATCTTGTCCCACTCTTTCTCTGAATTAACAAGCATGCAATAAACTGTATTTTTATTTTTTTTTTCACATTCGTGTATTTTTTCATAACCCTTTTCTGGAATATGTCCCCAGATTTTGCTCCTTTCCACTTCTTATATCCTTTCAATGATAATTCTTGTAACTCACTTTTCAGGAACATTATTTAATTTGTCATTCTTTCTGCAATCACGCTTATCGCCTTTCCCTTGCTATCAAAATACAGTAACGGCCTTCCTCTACTCACTGGATACAGATGTGGTCATCAACACGCATGTTAAATGAGTCACGTTGCCTCTCCATCAGTAAACAAATGCTGTATTTTAACACTTGTTCAATTGCACCATCAACCTCCGCATTCTTACCGTATTACGGCATTCTCGCTGCTTTTATAACTCTCTTTTCATCAAGTTTTTTTTCCCTTGGATACTTAACAGGCCTTTAGCATTGATAAAGAAGGATATTTGTAGCTCAAGGTTGAAATAAGAGAACCTCGTTGCTCTCTGGGCTTGGTTGTATTCTTTACTTTTCATTACCCAAAGTAGATAATATCAGCGCACTGAGGTTGTTACCTCGTTGGGTAATGAAACGTTTGCAAGAAAACAACCAAGCCCAGAGAGGAGGAAAGATCCCTCATGGATAGCACTATTTCCCATTTTTCTGCTTAACGTATCACCACAAACATTTCCCCTCTAATAGACAACTCGTCTTGTCTGTTAGATAACTGTTTAGTCTGTCTAAACAGTTCATTTAGTGACCAAAGTTACAACGGCACTGAAAAATAAATAAGTTAGGACCATTTTTCACACTTACGACCGTTGCAGTGTCCCCATAGTCATATCATCCAAATTACAAATTCTGTAAGTCGAGGACTATCAATTCTGTGGGGGGAAGTAAGCAGTGGGGCCCAGTAGTCTTCAATATCTTCATCAACTACTTAAATGAGGGAGTAGAAGGGGAACGTACCAAATTTGTGGATGATATTAAACTGGCAGGAATAGCCAACACCCCAGATCCATGATGGCGAACTTATGGCATGCGTGCCACAGGTGGCATGTGGAGTCGTATCAGTGGGCATGCGAGCTCAGCTCCGCCAGCTGATTTTCGGGCCTTCCGGGCCCACCGGAAGTTGGCAAATGGGCCTTTTCCAGCCTCTAGAGGGCCTCCGGGTGTGTGTGTGGTGAGGAAGGCTGTTTTCACCCTCCCCAGGCTCCTAGAAAGTCTCTGGAGCCCGGGGAGGGCAAAAAACAGCCCTACCGGGCCCACCATGCCATCATGTGCCAAAAGCGGGGGGAGCCTGGGGGGATCGCGCGCACATGCGCAGGGGGCATTGAAAAGGTTAGCCATCACTGCCCTAGATAATAGGCTTAAGATCCAGATGGATTTTAACAGATTTGAACCCTGGGCCCTATCTAACAAATGAATGAAATTCAGCGTAGAGAAAAGTAAAGTCTTACCCTTAGGCAAGAAAAAAACAAAGTACCCATACAGACTTGGTTAAACCAGGGTTAATAGCAGGAACTGTGAGAGGGATCTTGGAATCTTAGTGGACAAGTGATTAAATATGAGCCAGCTGTGTGTGCAGCGGTGTTATAGAATGAAAGACTGAAAAACAGTCCTGGGTCAGCCAGAGACAGTTTATTGCGCAGGTTCAGAGCCAGATTTGTTCCTGAAATTCTGAACCCCGGAAAGCTCTTTGTACAACTGCTTATATACGTTTCCAAGACAAAGGGTTTGGTGAGCACATGCATTTTTCCATATATGGTTAACATACACTTGTTATATGATAATTGACACTTCCTAATTACTAAACCATTATTTTCTAGTTTATAAGATTATCTTTAGCTAGACAACCTTCCTTAGTTCTGTAATTACTAATATGGGAGGTTTATTGCTGTCCTTAGGTAATAAGTAACTCTTTGTAACATACATGTCCTTGTGTCTTTGACAGTGAAGCCCCGCAGATGTTTTCCATATGGCTGTCCTTCCGTGACAGCTAGGCCTCATCAGGAGATATATTACCAATAATGGGATTTAGCTGATTTTTAATCTAATCTCTAAACAAGCACATTTCTCCCTTATAATAATGTGAATAGAGAGGGTCCTTTAGTGTTCATGTAACTGATCCTGTATGATTCCTATTTTATTCACATTAGCGGCAGCCAAAAAAGCCAATGCAATCCTAAATTGCATTAACAGAGGGATACAATCAAGATCAAGTGAGGTGCTAATACCCCTCTATAAAGCTTTAGTAAGACCACATCTAGAGTACTGCATCCAGATTTGGTCACCATACTATAAAAAAGATGTTGAGACTCTAGAAAGAGTGCAGAGAAGAGCAACCAAGATGATTAGGGGATTGGAGGCTAAAACATACGATGAACGGTTGCAGGAACTGGGCATGGCTAGTCTAGTGAAGAGAAGGACCAGGGGAGACAGGATAGCAGTCTTCCAATATTTGAAGGGCTGCCCCAGAAAGGAAGGGGTGAAACTATTTTCCAAAGCACCTGAAGGCCAGAGAAGGAATAATGGATGGAAACTGATCAAGGAGAGATTCAACCTGGAAATAAAGAGAAATGTTCTGACAGTGAAGGAACAGAAGTTGCCTTCTGAAGTTGTGGGAGCTTCATCACTGGAGGCTTTCAAGAAGAGACTGGACTGCCATCTGTCAGAAATGGTGTAGGGTCTCCTGCTTGGGTGGGGGGTTGGACTAGATGACCTACAAGGTCCCTTCCAACTCTGTTAATCTGTATCTGTGTATTCACCAACAATTTAATCAGCCTTCATCATCAACGATCGAATGAATTCTGATTTCAGTGCTTTCTGGAGCTGTTTTCTCTGTAGCTTTCCCACCGATCACCCTGTTCCTATCGCTTTATATACTGTAAAGTTTTGATCCCCTCTAATAAACTAATTGCTTTTCCTTCCTTTATAGATATTGGAGTAGATTTTTTGCTTCTGAATAGCTTTATTCCATGACATCATGCAAGCTAAAATTAATCTACATTGGATGTTTTTTTTTTTTTTTTTTGCTGACCGAAGCATAACAGAGTTGAGAGCATGATGCTATTTCCATTTCTGAAGGAAATTAAACTGACTTGATTGATGGACTCATGAAACATGGGTGGGGTTTAGTTATGAAATAGGACACATGAGCTTCCTGGGGGGGAGAAGGGAGGTTGTATGTTACCACTCTCATTTTCTATACAAATATTGTCTATGGCAGTGATGGCTAACCTTTTCGCCGTCGCATGCCAAAAGTGGGGGGAACGTGGGGGGGGGTCGTGTGTGCGTGTGTCCCCACCCATAATTTAATGCACCCTGCGCATGTGTGCGCACTCCCCCCGCTTTTGTCACGCGATGGCACGGTGGCCTGGTAGGCCCGTTTTTTGCCCTCCCCAGGCTCCAGAGGCTTTCTAAGAGCCTGGGGAGGGCGAAAACGGCCTTCCCGCCCCCTGGAGGCCGGAAACAGCCCATTTCTTGACTTCCGGTGGGCCTGGAAGGCCTGAAAATCAGCTGACGTGCTGGAGCTGAGCTAAGGCAATGCTCGCATGCCCACAGATATGGCTCCGTGTGCCACCTGTGGCACACGTGCCATAGGTTCGCCATCACGGGTCTATGGCTTTCCAGTTTTAAACTTCAGAGGGAAATCTATTTGTTTAACAGAATAACAGAGTTGGAAGGGACCTTGGAGGTCTTCTAGTCTAACCCCCCTGTTCAGACAAATGGTTGTCCAGTCTCTTCTTAGAAAGTTCCAGCATTGGAGGACCCACAAGGTCTGGAGGCAAATTGTTTCAGTGATTAACTTTTCTAACTGTCGGGAAATTTCTGTCCTCACCACTTTCTATAGAGAGCATCCTACCATATAGCAATTCAGTCTGGATTGGAAGCTTTACTGCTTCAGACAGGAAGGTGGTGCAGAGAGTGGTGAGGATGGCAGTGTTGTGGCTCCGTTACCTGAGCCTGTGTCATCGGCAGGAGAGGACTCCGAGAGTGAAGGAGAGGAGTTGGCAAGGCCTCCCTCTCCAGGACCCTCCTCTCTGGCAATGCCTTCGGTGTCCGCCGAAGGGCAAGAGATAGGGCCGGGGTCAAGCACGTCCACGCAGCCACAAGTGGACAGTGATGA
Organism: Pantherophis vulpinus; assembly: GCA_037215915.1. NCBI lineage: Eukaryota > Metazoa > Chordata > Lepidosauria > Squamata > Colubridae > Pantherophis > Pantherophis vulpinus. The sequence continues at coordinate 82,078,488 of JAXLNS010000008.1, forward strand.
GGGTAATGAGTCTTGGCTGGATCCACGCTGGCGTCGCAGAGATAAGCGCGCACAACAGAAGAAAAGGCGTGCCCGAGATTAGGCTGAGTCACTGGACCACACCCCACAGGGTATAAAAGAGAGCGTGGTGGCCAGTCAAGCCTTGTGACGAACAAAGCTGAAAGCTTCCACGCCATTCTGCATTGCCGGACTTTTTGCTATAGACTTTGCTGGATTATCTTTGGACTTGATTGCCTCTGTAATTATTGAGCTGTTTCTTTTGATGTACCAGAAGTGGGGAGAAGTTATCTCTCCTCTTTGTAAGTAATAAACTCTTGGCAGGCAGCCACTAGGTTGTTGCCAAGTTCCGTTATCATAAGGAAAAGGATTTTGCCGGCTGGTTTGGTCTTTAACTCTTGAACGTCTGTTGGTGTATGTGCGTGTGGGACGGGGACAGAACAGGCAGAAAAAATTATTGGCAGTTCATTCCCTTCTGTCCAGGATATGACATATAAGCTTTGGTCCAACTTTTACAGCAAGACATTGCAACTGAGAAAACCATGGCCTTGACTATACGCACTTTTGTTGGCAGGTTGATGTCTCTACTTTTTAGTATGCTGTCTAGGTTTGCCATAGCTTTCCTCCCCAGGAGCAAACGTCTTTTAATTTCTTGGCTGCAGTCCCCATCTGCGGTGATCTTTCCTGGAGCCCAGAAAAAATAAAATCTGTCACTACCTCCATTTCTTCCTCATCTATTTGCCAGGAATTGAGAGGGCCGGGAGCCATGATCTTCATTTTCTTAATGTTGAGTTTCAAGCCAACTTTTGCTCTCTCCTCCTTCACCGTCATCAAGAGGCTCTTTAGTTCCTCTTCGCTTTCTGCCATTAGAGTGGTATCATCTGCAAATCTGAGGTTGTTGATATTTCTTCCGGCTATAAGGTTATTTTATCTCAATCCAAAGAAGGAAGAGAAGTGGAGAAAGCATTTCAGAAAAGAGCCTTCTCAGTTCTCCAGAAAGTCAAATTTAATGGAGGAGCGACGTGCTTTCAGTCTTGCAAGACTTTTAGGCAATGCAGACAGGAAACCAAAAAGATGAGTACTACCAACCCAACTACTATTGGTAGGGTTGCAGTAGCCAAATTTTGCAAGCTTTCGGATGGAATTATGGGCCTCTGTAGAAAATGGATTGCAGACTCTATTTTTTATTTGTTTATTTATTTTGTCGAGTACATATGAGATAATATATATAAGTATAAGCATGAATTGAATACATAATCATAATCATAAGTTTATTTGTCAAGCGTATATAAGATAACAGGTAAAAATATAAACATAATTTGAATACACAAAAAGAGTAAGTAAAAAGGAATATTAGGACAGGGACAGTAGACACGCTCGTGCACTGATGCACGGCCCTTACAGACCTCTTAGGAATGGGGTGAGGTCAACAGTAGACAGTCTAAGGTTAAAGTTTTGGGGGTTTGGGGGAAGAAACTACAGAGTCAGGCAGTGCATTCCAGGCATTGACCACTCTGTTACTGAAGTCGTATTTTCTGCAATCGAGTTTGGAACGGTTTATCTTGAGTTTGTGTCTATTGTGTGCTCGTGTATTGTTGTGGTTGAAGCTGAAGTAGTCATTGACATGTAGGACGTTGTGGCAGATAATTTAATGTACTATGCTTAGGTCAGACTCAAGTCGGCGTAGTTCTAAGTTTTCTAAGCCCAGAATTTCAAGTCTGGTGGCATAAGAGATTTTATTGCAGTTAGATGAATGGAGGACTCTTCTCGTAAAATATCTCTGGACGCGTTCAATTATATTAATGTCTGATATGCAGTGCGGGTTCCAGACAGACGAGCTATATTCGAGAATTAATTAATAATTCCTTAATTAATAATTAGTGAATTTGTTCAAAAATAGTTTTGAACAAATCTGTGTTGCCAGATTCTGTGACTACATTCTCAGGGGATGGGGACGTTAACATCTAAGCTAGCAAGACCTTGAGTTCAAGTCCAGCTTTAGCCATGAAAGCCAGGCTGGGGGAGTTTGGACAAGTCACTCTGTTTCAGGCTAACCCACCTCACAGGGTTGTTGTTATTGTGGGGGAAAAAATAAGAGGAGGAAGTTGTGTTGGGTATGTTCGCCACTCTGAATTATTTGTAAAAAAAAAAATAACAAAAGCAGGAGACAAAATTCTTTCACAGGGAATCAAGTCATCACATTCAGACGCCAATATATGTCAGTTGCCCCCCCCCCCTAAAGCCAAAGCAAATGTTGGGGAATAAGAGTAGGAGGGAAGCAGGGGTGAAATGCTCCCGGTTCGGACCGGCTCGGGTGAGTAGGTAGCAATGGCGGCGGGCAGTTCGGAGAACCGGTAGCAAAAGTCCCTGCTCCCGCCCCCATTCCCAGCTGAGCCCCGCAATCATCAGAGCCTTTTTTTTCTTTTAAATGGCTCTGACCAGCCAAGTTCTGACATCCCAGCTGAGTTGCCCACTAATCAGGCAACTCAGCTTGGATCGCCAGAGCCATGTAAAAGAAAAAAAGTTTCTTCCACCCCTCCCCCCGTCAAGCCTCCAGCTCGCTTACCTTAGCTGCTGGTCGCAACGCGCTTGCTGTAATACCTGCAATCCATTGCATCAGCAAGCAACTGAATCTCCCTGCCTGCAATCATTGGTGAGCAGCTCTATCTGTAACTTTAAGATTTGTGGACTTCAACTCCCAGCAAAGCTGGCTGAGGAATTCTGGGAGTTGAAGTCCACAAGTCTTAAAGTTGCCAAGGTTGGAGACCCCGGTTCTATTGGGTAAGTTTTTTCCCCCTTTGGGAGCTTTAAAAAAAATAGTTAATTGGGTTTTTTTTTTTTAGTTGTTCTTTTTTTAGACCTAGCCATTTAAAGTTTAGGAAGTTTTAAATTTAGCTGCTTTTATATAAAAATAAAAATACATTAAAATAAAATAATATTTGTGCAGCTTTCTGAGATTTAGTGTGTTTCTCTAGGTTTTTACTCTAACTACACAAACACACAAAATCTCACAAAGCTGTATGTGGAATTTTGTGTGTGTAAAGTGTGAAAGTTGGTTTTTTGGGATTTTGTGGCTTGTGAGGTTCCTGCTTGTTGCAGGGGCCATTTTGGGTCTAGAACAGCTCTTTTACAGTGTGGGTGAGCCAGTTGTGTTGTGTTGTGTTGTGTTGTGTTGTGTTGTGTTGTGTGTGTGTAAAGTGTGAAAATTGTTTTTTGGGGGGGCTTTTTGTGGCTGTGTGAGGTTATTTTTCCAGGCACTGATCTACTCATGTATTTTTGCAGGCACTGATCTACTCATGTATTTTTGCAGGCACTGATCTACTCATGTATTTTTGCAAGCACTGGGCTATCCATTTATTTTTGCAGGCACTGATCTACTCATGTATTTTTGCAGGCACTGGTGTACTCATTTATTTTCTTTTACCACTGATCAGCTGTAGGGCAGCCCTTTGAAGCCCCGCGGCAAGAGTTTAAACAGTTTTTTTCCCTCTAGTCATCAGCTGGGACTCAGGAGGCAGCAATAGATTGGGGGGGGGCAAATAAAAGGTAAGAATAAGGTGTGGGGTGGGAGAGGCACGAGGGACGCGGGGGACAGAGGGGAAGAATCGATTCGGTGACGTCATATCGTCGCCGCTACCGGCTCGGGAGAACCGGGCCGAACCGGGAGGAACCCACCACTGCTGCTCAGGCAGGAAACCCTATACCAGTGATGGCTAACCTTTTTGCTGTCGTATGCCAAAAGCGGGGGGGGGAGCGCGGGGGAGTTGCACGTGTGTGTGTGCGTGCCCACACCCATAATTCAATGCACCCTGTGCATGCGCACACGCTCCCCCCGCTTTTGTCATGTGATGGCACGATGGGCCCGGTAGGCCCATTTTTCACCCTCCCCAGGCTCCAGAGGCCTTCTTGTAGCCTAGGGAGGGAAAAAAACGGCCGTCCCCAACCCCCTGAGGCCCTCTGGAGGCCAGAAACGGCCCATTTCCCGACTTCCGGTGGGACTGGACCAGTGGTGGGTTGCCCCCGATTCTATAGAACCGGTAGTAAAACTGGCGGGAGACTCTGGCCACCGACCCCGATGTCACCAAAATGCTTCTGCGCATGCACAGAAGAGTGTGCGCATGGCCCCGCTGCAAACCAGTAGTAAAGATAAGTAGAACCCACCCCTGGACCGGACGGCCTGTTTTTCACCCTCCCCAGGCTCCAGAGGCTCTCTAGGAGCCTGGGGAGGGCAAAAACAGCCTCCCCCCCCCCCGCAGAGGCCAGAAACAGCCCGTTTCCCGACTTCCAGTGCGCCTGGAAGGCCTGAAAATCAGCTGGCCGGCATGCGCATTGCGCATTGGAGCTGAGCTAAGGCAATGCTCACGTGCCCGCAGATATGGCTCCATGTGCCATAGTTTTGCCATCACGGCCCTATACCATTTCAGACAAATGGTTGTCCAATCTCTTCTTACAAAACCTCAGTTTGGATTCTCTCAAGGGTTTTGGAATTGTTCTACAGCCCAGACAAGGAAGCAGAAGTGAAATGGGCAAGAGTTTGATCCTGTTTCACTTCTCTTTTGACTGGGGTATCCTGATCGTTGAGGTCCACATGCCTTAAAGTTTGTCCAGTATAGGAAATCCTGGCCTACTCGTCTTTATTCATGATGCTCGTCTGTCAGTACTATTTAGAAGAGCGTTTCACAACCCTGGCAATTTTAAGATGCGCAGACTTGCTGTCTGGGGCATTCCGCCTGGGGAATTCTGAAAACTGAACGGCGCACATCTTAATTCTCGTCAGGATAAAGAATATAACTGATTTAGAATATATCTTCTTCTCTTCATCCAGCCAGTGATACAGAACCGGGTTTACAGCCTCTGGAAAAAGCCTTTATTTGCTAGACGAAATCTGTTCATTCTCACGTTTAGTAAAAGGCTTTTAAATGAAGCGGAAGAATGGCGATTTGGCAGCTTCCCCTACTTTAAAGTAACTGGTGAGACATTGTTTTAGTTAGAAGAATAGAATAGAATAGAGTGGAGTGGAACGGAACGGAACGGAACGGAACGGAATGGAACGGAATGAAATGGAATGGAATGGAATAATGGAATGAGAGTAGAGTACAGTAGAGTAGAGTGGAATGGAATGGAATGGAATAGAATGGAATAGAATAATGGAATGATAATAGAGTAGAGTAGAGTAGAGTAGAGTAGAGTAGAGTAGAGTAGAGTAGAGTAGAGTAGAGTAGAGTAGAATGGAATGGAATGGAATAATGGAATGATAATAGAGTGGAGTGGAGTGGAGTGGAGTGGAGTGGAGTGGAGTGGAGTGGAGTGGAATGGGATGGAATGGAATAAAATAGAAAAGAATAATTGAATGATAGTAGAGTAGAGTAGAGTAGAGTGGAGTGGAATGGAATAATGGAATGATAATAGAGTGGAGTGGAGTGGAGTGGAACGGAATAGAATGGAATGGAATGGAATGGAATGGAATAATAGAATGAGAGTAGAGTGGAGTGGAGTGGAGTGGAGTGGAGTGGAGTGGAACGGAACGGAACGGAACGGAACGGAATGGAACGGAATGGAATGGAATAATGGAATGATAGTAGAGTGGAGTGGAGTAGAGGGAACGGAACGGAACGGAATGGAAAGGAATAGAATAGTGGAATGAGAGTAGAGTGGAGTGGAGTGGAGTGGAGTGGAGTGGAACGGAACGGAACGGAACGGAATGGAATGGAATAATGGAATGAGAGTAGAGTGGAGTGGAGTGGAACGGAATGGAACGGAACGGAATGGAATGGAATAGAATAGTGGAATGAGAGTGGAGTGGAGTGGAGTGGAGTGGAGTGGAGTGGAACGGAACAGAACAGAACAGAACGGAACGGAACGGAACAGAATGGAATTGAATGGAATGGAATGGAATAATGGAATGAGAGTAGAGTGGAGTAGAGTGGAGTGGAGTGGAACGGAACGGAATGGAACGGAATGGAATGGAATAGAATAATGGAATGAGAATAGAGTGGAGTCGAGTAAAATGGAATGGAATAAAATAGAATAGAATAGAATAATGGAATGAGAATAGAGTAGAGTATGTCTCCTCCTCCTCTCCACATACCCTATTCTCTTCTAGTACTGATAATGTTACTTAGTTGGGTAATGAAACGTCAGCAAGGAAAACCACCAAGCCCCGGGGAACACCAAGGACCCCACAGATCTTAGCACAGCATAACAATTCACGCTTGCTCCTTCTTAAAGAGGCAAAATTGAGTTCAATAAAATATTTTTTATTTATTTTTCCCATTTCTGAACCCCCCCCCCCCCCAATCTCCCTCAAAGGATGGATGCAGAGACTCCTCATCCCATTACATTTGGTACCAGCCCAGCCAGTTAATGATAGAGACCTTGGCCAGGAATTTCAAAAAACAGGTCTTTGGCCCACTCCTCTTGATATTTTTTTAAAAAACCCAAACCATTCTTCTTCTTTTTTTTTTTCTTCCTGTCACGTAGGTTTAAACCCCAGAGCAGGGACTGAAAAATGGCTGAAGTTCACTTAAATGCTGGGGTTTTGTTTACACCTTCAGCGAGAGGTGACGTTGATTTTATGTGAAGGCTGACATATATTTAACAGTAACAGAGTTGGGAGGGATCTTGGAGGTCATCTAGTCCAACCCCCCTCCTTGCTCACGCAGGAGACCTAAATACTTGGGATTCGAACCGCCGAACCACCGACCTTTCTGATCAATAAGCTCGGTGTCTTAGCACCTGAGCTACCTAGTCAGGCTTTTCTGACTATATTTCCTGCACGAAGTCGTAGCACAGGGGTCAGCAACCTGCAGCTCTGGAGCCGGATGTGGCTCTTTCACCCCTCTGCTGCGGCTCCCTGTCACTCAAAATATGCGTCACAGCCACCAATGTGCGACACCCACCGGCACGCAATTTATTGAGCTTTTCAACCCCCGGTAGGCCAACCATGGATAAATCCAAGAAAAGAAAAGTTTCAGAAGAAAACAGAACATTTAATTCAACTACATATATTAGTTTTGTGGCTGCTCAGGAAATAGTCAGGCACGGGAAGGGTTTTGTGGCTCCCGGTGTTTTCTTTTCTGTGGGAAATGGGTCAAAATGGCTCTTTGAGTGTTTAAGGTTGCAGACCTCTGTCCTAGCAGGCCGTTTTTTTCCTTTTAAAGCAGGGCTTATGAATGCTGCCTTTCATCCCAGCACACTTTCAAAGTTGCCAGTCTACCTTCGTAAATTTTTCCCCCCTCTTTTTTTCCTTCCCCCGCTCCCTGCCTTTGGCATGTCCCTGCGTGTTCCTTCAACGCCAGCTGCTCAATTTCACAATTTCCTGACTGGTCCACAGGGCAATCTTTGTTGGCCCTCCTTTCCTCCCTCCCTCCTTCTTCTCCTCCTCCTCCTCCTCTTCCTCCTCCTCTTGAGGAGGAGAAGGGGCGGGGTTGTCTTTTTGAAACAGCCAACAGCAGATCTCATCTAGCCTTTGGCCCCACCCTGTCTTTCTTGCATTCGGGGAGAGCCCATGGACTGGTGAGGCTGATGGACTAGGGACCTCACAGCTCCTTTTGTGAAGGAGGAAGCTAACATATTCCTCCTTTGCAAAAAAAAAAGGGGGGGGAGGATTGGGAAAGCAATGGTCTCTCTGGAAAGGAGTTGATGCTCGAGACAGATGTGGAAGAGCAAAGTCTGATCAAGAAGAGGAGAAGATAGTTGGCACTGGAGCTGGCCAGCCTCGGTTGGCTTCCCTCTTGTTAAGATGTCACCCCTGTTTAACTGGGTAGCAAAGGTAGGATTTTTTCCCCCCCTTGCTTTGATCTTCTTTGTCTTCAGAACAGGGAAGGTTTGAATTTTGGGACGTGCCGGAGAAGAGCACAGCTGGTAAACCATAAATCCCTCAACTCCGGTGATAGGCAAATCCATCCACGACTGATTTTTCTTTGAAGTTGCAGATTTACAACCCCCTGATTTTTAAAAGACTCGGGCGCAAATAAGGGCATTGACTAGGTTGTATAAAACAATTGTTTTAACAGGGTTGCATTTGAAGCTGCCATTTGTGTTTGTTTTGCTTAAAGTAGCTTTCCGTTGTTTGGAAAAGGTGGAAACGCTGGAGGATAAAAAAAAAATAATAATTCATGGAACGGAAGCCCGGCAGAACCCAAAAATGGAAATGCTGGATGTTTTAAGTCAGCGCTTAGATGATTTTATAGTCTTTTCATTCATTCTGTTTTAAGTCAGCACCGGATAGTACGAAAGATCGGGGTGCATTTTGCGCGCACAGATGTTTTACTCGCTGTCCCAAAATTCATACATGTAAGTCCAACTTTAAGATTCCACGTTCATAAACCTGACTTTTTACATCACGGAATTAAAACATTTTTTTTCTCTCCCCATGTCCCTTCTGTGACAGACAATGACTGAAAAGCTGAGCCAGAATAGAATAGAATAGAATAGAATTTTTTATTGGCCAAGTGTGATTGGACACACAAGGAATTTGTCTTTGGTGCATACGCTCTCGGTGTACATAAAAGAAAAGATACATTCATCAAGAATCATAAGGTACAACATTTAATGATAGTCAGAGAGTACAAATAAGCAATCAGAAAACAATATCAGTATAAATCATAAGAATACCAGCAACAAGATTACAAATATATATATTTGTATATATATGTAGGTCTTTGGTTATTCGGGTTTTCTCCCGCGTAAAATTGGAGGTGTCTTGGCAACCTTTCGACGAAGTCTCATTCGTCATCTTCAGGCTGGTGTTTTCGGCTTCGTGCTTGTATATATATATTTATATATGTGTATATATATATTCTTTATTATTAAATATATATATTTAATTCTTTTAAAATTTTAAAATCTTAAGTTCCGGAGTTCGCAGTATGTCTGCTTCTTATATATATATATATATATGTATATAATTTTAGGATTGTCTCATTTGTTTTTAGCACATATATATTTTACTAAAGAAAAACATTTGATTGTTGATCAGGTATCTGTACGGTTGCAAAAGTTGGAGCACCGAAAACTTCTAATTATTCTCTCAGGAAATTTCTCCTTAGTTCTAAGTTGCTTCTCTCCTTGATTAGTTTCCACCCATTGCTTCTTGTCCTGCCTTTAAGAGCTTTGGAGAATAGCTTGACTCCCTCTTCTTTGTGGCAGCCCCCGAGATATTGGAACACTGCTATCATGTCTCCCCTAGTCCTCCTTTTCATTAAACTAGACATACCCAATTCCCGCAACCGTATTTCACATGTTTTAGTCTCCAAGCCCTTAATCATCTTAGTTGCCCTTCTCTGCATTCTTTCTACAGGCTCAACATCTTTTTTTACATCGTCGCGACCAAACCTGGAAGCAGTATTCCAAGGGTGGCCTTAACATTAAGGGACCTTGGAGGTCTTCTAGTCCAACCCCCTGTTCTAATTGTCCAGAAATTTCTCCTTAGTTCCAGGTTGCTTCTTTCCTTGATGACTTTCCATCCGTTGCTTCTTGTCCTGCCTTCAGGTGCTTTGGAGAATAGCTTGACTCCCTCTTCTTTGGGGCAGCCTCTGAGATATTGGAAGACTGCTCACATGTCACTCCTAGTCCTTCTTTTCATTAAACTAGACATAGCCAGTTCCTGCAACCGTTCTTCATATGTTTTAGCGTTTTAGTCCCCTAATCACCTTTGTTGCTCTTCTCTGCACTCTTTCTAGAGTCTCCACATCTTTTTACATCGTGGCGACCAAAACTGAATGCAGAATTCCAAGTGTGGCCTTACTAAGACATTACAAAGTGGTATTAACACTTCAAGCCACCTTTTCTCTGTCCTCATGGTTTTGTCCATTTATAACCTTGAGGAAAAATATTTACTCATTCCCATCCTTCTGCCTGTTTCACTGGTTGGCTTGTTTGTCTGTGGTTATCCTGGAACGGCAAGTGCATATTTTTAAACAGACAATCTTCTATTATGTTTTTCCTTTTTGTCTTACCACAAACCACTTTCACAGTTTAGATCTTATTATGCATTTTGGCCCAAGGCGAGAAGGGGGCCTTTTAATGTAAACAGATTTGCCTTTTAGACATTGAGAATAAGAGCAGCGACTTATAAGCACCGTTGGGCCCCAGATTTCTGTTGCTAAGTGAAATATGGAGAGGGACGCGGTGGCTCGGTGGCTAAGACGCTGAGCTTGTCGATCGAAAGGTCGGCAGTTCAGCGGTTCGAATCCCTATTGCCGCGTGACGGGGCGAGCTCCCGTGACTTGTCCCAGCTCCTGCCAACCTAGCAGTTCGAAAGCAGGTAAAAAATGCAAGTAGAAAAATAGGGGCCACCTAATAGGGGAAGGGAACAGCGTTCCGTGCGCCTTTGGCGTTGAGTCCTGCCAGCCACATGACCACGGAGACGTCTTCGGACAGTGCTGGCTCTTCGGTTTTGAAACGGAGATGAGCACCGACCCCTAGAGTCGGGAACGACTAGCACAAAATTGCTAGTCGTTCCTGTTGGCCACAGCTCTAGAATTTGACATAATACTAGTACGTATTAAATGTACGTACTTAAAACACATAACCTTGGTTTCCTCCCTTTTTTTTCTCCTGTTTTTAAAATCTCGATTTTAATGGTTTCCCCCCCCTCCCCTGCTAATGACCATCACTACTTAATAGATGCTCTCTGGATCAAAGAACGAAATGTATTATTAAAATGTACCAATTAATACAACAAGGAACGCAAAACTATTTCGGGAATTAAAAGCCAAACTTTGTCTAATGGATCCGGGGCAATTCTCAAGGAATATTTGTGTAAAGCAAGAAGGCAAGGCAGTGTGGACTAGTGGTTTGGAGGCTGAACTTTAATTGGGGAATTTTATGGGTAAGGGGTTTTTAAATTAGGGAAGCCAAATGATAAATTTAATTTTGTTTTATAGTATTTTAATGTTTGTATTGTGTGTTTTTAATTTTGGCTGTTCACCGCCCCGAGTCCTTCGGGAGAGGGGGCGGTATAAAAATTTAAATAAATTAAATAAATAAATAAATAAATAAATAAATAAATAAATAAATAAATAAATAAATAAATAAATAAATAAATAAATAAATAAATAAATAAATAAAACTAGAAACTTGGGAAGCATTTGAAACTTTTTCACGCTCAGGAAAACTCAGGGGGTTGATTTTGATGCTGCTATTCTCTTAGCATAACAGTAACAGAGATGGAAGGGACCTTGGAGGTCATTTAGTCCAACCCCCTACTCACGCAGAAGATCTGTACTAGGGATTTGAACCGCCGAACTGCCAATCTTTCTGATTGAAAAGCTCAGTGTCTTAGCCACTGAGCCACCTAGTCAGGCGCATAATCTATATCTCATATGATTACATGTAGTCCTTGATTTACGACGACAACTGAGCCCAAAATTTTCTCTGGCTGCTTGTTAATGTTTTGAGCTTTGTCTCATTTTACGACCTTTCTCGCTACAGTTGTTACGTGAAATGGCTGCAGTTGATAAGCTAGGAACACGGTTGTTAAGTGAATCTGGCTTTCCCCATTGACCTTGCTCATTGGGAGGTCGCAAAAAGGGATCACGTGACCCGGGGGACACTGCAGCCGTCATAAATATGAGTCAGTTGCCAAGGGTCTCACTATGGATCACAGTGGGGATGCTGCAATGTCGTAAATGTGAAAAACACCCTAAGTCACTTTTTTCAATGCCGTTGTAACTTTGAGCGGTCACTAAACGGACCGTTGTAAGTCGAGGATTACCTATATTGTTGTGGGCATAAAACAAAAGATTTCTCATGAGCTCTGAAGAGAAAGCAGGATATATATCAAAGTGAGACTGACAACAACAGTCTTGCATTGCGTCTGGCTCCACATCATTTTTCTTTAATTTTGGACGATGTCAGCTTTTCTTTTGTCCATGTGAGCTAGGTCGGTGTCATAATAGCAATAGCACTTAGACTTATATACCGCCTCACAGTGCTTTTACAGCCCTCTCTAAGCGGTTTACAGAGTCAGCCTCTTGCCCCCAACAATCTGGGTCCTCATTTTATCCACCTCGGAAGGATGGAAGGCTGAGTCAACCTTGAGCCTGGTGAGACTTGAACCGCTAAATTGCAGGCAGCCAGCATTCAAAGTACAGCTTGCAGTACTGCACTCTAACCACTGCGCCACCGCAGCTAATAGATGGAAGGGTGTTCAAAATATATGGATATTTTGCTGGCAGCGCCACATTTGCGGTAACTTTCATGACGTCACGTCATTTGTGGCACTCCTTATGTGGACCATTTTGGAATTTCACTGAAGGTTTTGAGTTCCACCTCATTTCCACGTCCCAAATTGGTCAACCTTCTCCTGATTTGGGCTTTGGTGCAAGCCAAAGCATAACTACGCCTCATAACGTCCTGTGAACATTACACAGGTAACCCTCAACATACGACCACAGCTGTGTTGTTCAGTGAGAAATTTGTTGAGCGAGTTTTCCACCATTTTACGAACTTTTCTCACCGCCTTTGTTAAGCGAATCCATGCAGTTCTTCAGTTAGTAACCCGGTTGTTAAGTGAATCTGGTTGGACTTCGCTTGTCAGAATGATCGCACGACTCCGGGACACTACAACCGACATAAATGTGAGTCGGTCATCAAACATCCGAATGTAAATCGCGTAACCATGGGGATGCTGCAAAGGTCGTAAAAGCGGTCATAAGCAGTGATGGGTTTCACATATTCTTATCATTGGTTCGCCCCCCGCGTGCACCTTCCATGCATACGCCTGGTCTTCCGTGCATGCGCCCAGCCTCGAAAACATAGCTAAATAAGACGGCATTACGCTGGGGCGAATGTTGGGTAGGCCCAACGCTGTGGGCCTACCCACAGTTGCTACCGAACCGGTACGAACCGGCACGAACCGGTTGAATACCACCTCTGCTCATAAGTCACTTTTTTTCAGTGACGTTGTAACCTTGAACGGTCACTAAATGAACTGTTGAAAGTCAAGGACTACCTGCATACAGTTGAACAGACGAATAGTGGTTGCCAAGATTTTTTTTAAAAAAAGCAGAACGATTTCTTCTAATGCTTCTGGCTTGTAATTGAAAGGAGGAGGAGATGGGAAGCAAAATAATTCTTTTGATGAATCAATCCGACGGTACTTAAACACTATAGAATAAAATACTGAAAATAGGAACATGAATTATTGAAATAGCTGCTTCATTAGATTTTTAAAAGGGAAGACGCATCCACGATTTTCAAAAAAAGGATAATAGAGGATAGCCATTACTCTAGCAAATTATGTCCAGGGGAGAAGAAAATTGCTTATAAACCCATGGGGAAGTTATCTAAATATGGTTTGCAAACAACTAAAGCTTTGCATTTTTCAGCAGAATTTCATATTTCTTTATCTCAAACTTACTGAGTTACCTTCCTCTTAATATTTGTGACTCCTATCCTTAGATAGGAGAGTAGATAGTATAAGTAGGATACTATATACAGTAAATAGGATAGATACAGGGGTGAAATTCAGCAGGTTCTGACAGGTTCTGGAGAACCGGTAGCGGAAAATTTGAGTAGTTCGGAGAACCGGCAAAATACCACCTCTGATTGGCCCCAGAGTGGGGTGGGAATGGAGATTTTGCAATATCCTTCCCCCAGGAGTGGGGAGGGAATGGGGATTTTGCAGTATCCTTCCCTTGGAGTGGAGTGGGAATGGAGATTTTGCAGTATCCTTCCCCTGCCATGCCCGCCAAGCCATGCCTGCCAAGCCATACCACACCACGCCCACCGAACCAGTAGTTAAAAAAAATTTGAATTCTACCACTGGATAGATAGGATACATAGATAGTAGAAAATAATTCAACTTAAAAAAAATAGCTGAATGCAACCAATAAACATTGGTACTGACTTAATTTACGTCCATAATTGAGACCAAAATTCCTGTTGCTAAGTGAGACAGTCCTTAAGTGAATTTTGCCTCATTTTACAACCAATGTCCCCGGGGTCATGGGATCCCCTTTTGCGACCTCCCGACAAGCAAAGTCAATGGGGAAGCCAGATCCACTTAACGTCCCAACTTAACAGTTGCTGTGATTCACTTAGCGAGAAAGGTTGTAAAATGGGGCAAAACTCACTTAGCCAAGGTTTCACATAGCACCATGAATTTTGGGCTCAATTGCGCTCATGAGTAAATCTGTAGATCCTAGGGGTCACGTGTGCATGTGTGGGGATTGCACATCCATGTGTGGGGGTGGGGCGCAGGCACGGGGAGTCATGCATTCATGCATGGGGGCAGGGGAGCACGAGGGTGGGGGAGCACAGGGAGTTGTGTGCACATGCGCAGGGGATGGTGTGTGCGGGGTGTGGGGTGTCGCACTTGTATTGCATTGCTTTCAGCACACGACGACAAAAAGGTTAGCCATCACAGTACTACAGGCATCTGCAGCAGGGACCTCACCCCATCCGTGCCATCGAAGTTCCGTTGTGCTTTTTAATGTGTGCTGCACAACCCATGTAAAAAAAAGAGAGAGAGAAGGCCTTGGTTGTACAGTTGCCAACAGATTGACTTTTTAAAATAACTTCTGATGGATGTTCCTGGGCAGCGGTCAAGGAAGAAGGTTGCAAGAGAAAAGCAAATTTAATTGCTCAGATCTTTCAGCCTGCCTGGTCAAGGAACAGGGTCACCTGAACCTTTTTTTTTTGTATTGGAAGGCTTTGTCTTGTTGCTGTACAATTGTCTTTAGTCGCGGTGTTTAGCCGGTTCTAATCAGTCGGCACGCCGACTGAATGATGTAGCCGCCTAATATCTCTTCCATGAAGGGATCTCTCAGTGCTTGGGACGAGAACTTCTCAACAGCTTCTCAGATCCTATCTTTTAATTAATCGTGGGTCTAGAAGTGTCGGTGCTTTGAACCGGCGTTGAATTGGTAAGGCATCTACTTTCGCCGGCTTTCCTGGTTTATAGAAACCAAATGGGAGCCTTGGGAGAACTGGGATGTCAAACTCAAGGCTTGGTTCCGGCCTGTGGGATGGTTAGATCCGGCCTGCGGGGCCACCCTGGAAATAGTGAAGGACCGGCCCGCAGTGCCTCTGCCAGCGAAAATGGGCTCCCGAGCCCCGTTTCCAGCTGCGACGGCCTCCTGCAACCCTCTACCCGTTTTCCCTGGCAGGCTGCTCGGGCCGCCACAGGTGCCCCCGACATGAGTGACATCAAGCTGGCCACAAACCCTGGCCCTCTAAGGTCAAAACCCTGATGCGGCCCTCAATGAAATCGAGTTTGACACTTCTGACTTACAAGCAGGGGATGAGATTCACATAATTTAGAATAGAATAGAATTCTTTATTGGCCAAGTGTGATTGGACACACAAGGAATTTGTCTTTGGTGCAGACGCTCTCGGTGTACATAAAAGAAAAGATACATTCGTCAAGTATCATAAGGTACAACACTTAATGATAGTCATAGGGTACAAATAAGCAATCAGGAAACAATATCAATATAAATCGTAAGGATACCAGCAACAAAGTTACAGTCATACGGACATAAGTGGAAGGAGATGGGTGATGGGAACGATGAGAAGATTAATAGTAGTGCAGACTTAGTGAATAGTTTGACAGCGTTGAGGGAATTATTTGTTTAGCAGAGCGATGGCGTTCGGGAATAAAACTGTCCTTGTGTCTAGTTGTTCTGGTGTGCAGTGCTCTATAGCGTCGTTTTGAGAGTAGGAGTTGAAAGAGTTTATGTCCAGGATGCGAGGAGTCTGTAAATATTTTCACAGCCCTCTTTTTGACTCGTGCAGTATACAGGTCCTCAGTGGAAGGCAGGTTGGTAGCCATTGTTTTTTCTGCAGTTCTAATTATCCTCTGAAGTCCGTGTCTGTCTTGTTGGGTTGCAGAGCCAAACCAGACAGTTATAGAGGTGCAGATAACAGACTGAATTTACCTATTAGTTCGCCCAGCACCGGCTTCCACGCATGTGCACGGCTTGAAAATGTGGTTCAATAGGACAGCATAGTGCTTGGGCAGGTTGAGTGGGCGGGGTGAGTGGGCGGGACCCAACCGCAGGTCACTACTACCGCTTCGCCCGAACCGGCTGAATACCATCTCTGCCTACAATGCTGCAAAGTTGCAGTTTTTTTCCCCTCAAAGTTCACATCAAATTATTTATGGAGGTCCCAGTCAATTTACGTCACTTTCAGAGTAAGGACCACATAAATAATTCTTCACTGGTCTGATCGTTTTGATAGGAACGGGTCAGGGAAAGGAATTAAAAAATTTGAATAAGGGGAATGTGAAAAAGTTATCTTAGAGTGATGTGGGAACACACGTTATGTGGATCATAAAATAGATGAAAATGGTTTCCTCGCCCATCCAAAGGTTTACAAAATTTTGCAAACCATAGACATGACAGAAGAAGTTAATATATTTGCTTCGTCACCCGTATAAAATCCTTCTTAAAGTCGACACGCTCTGTGCTATTGTGCATCTCTTGGTAAAACAAAGCTCTGTGTATTTTGGAGGTTAATTTGCAATATTATCCCCAATGTATTTCCAGAAAGAATAATATTCCCTGTCTTCTTCCTTCCTATTTTAAAATAATCCATCAGATTTGATTATGGAAGAATTAACTGGTGATAGTATAAATTCTGCTCTGTATGTATTTGGAGGACTGAGGACTGAGGCGTGAGAGATTAATTGAAGACTGTAGGAGAAATAATTAGGAGTTGGATGTCAAAGGGTTATAAAGAAAGGTAGTTGAGAGAGAGAGAGAAAAATGACAGGTGATATATAATGATAGAGAAATAAATGATAGATGATAGATAGCTAGACGGACGGACAGACAGATAAATATGATTGAGAGAGAGAGAGAGATGATACATAAGGTAAAGATTCCCCTTGCACATATGTGCTAGTCGTTCCTGACTCTAGGGGGCAGTGCTCATCTCCGTTTCAAAGCCAAAGAGCCAGTGCTTTCCGAAGACGTCTCCGTGGTCATGTGGCCGGCATGACTAAATGGCAAAGGCGCACGGTACCTTCCCACCAAAGGTGGTCCCTATTTTTTCTACTTGCATTTTTTACCTGCTTTCGAACTGCTAGGTTGGCAGAAGCTGGGACAAGTAATGGGAGCTCACCCCGTTACACGGCACTAGGGATTCGAACCGCTGAACTGCCAACCTTTCGATCAACAAGCTCTGTGTCTTAGCCACTGAGCCACAGCATCCCTGAGATGATACATAATGATAGAGAAATAGATGACAGACAGACAGACAGACAGACAGACAGACAGACAGACAGACAGACATATAGATAGATGATACATAATGATAAAGATGATAGATAGATAGATAGATAGATAGATAGATAGATAGATAGATAGATAGATAGAGATTACTCATAGATGATACATGATAGAGAAATAGATGATAGATAGATAGATAGATAGATAGATAGATAGATAGATAGATAGATGACAGATAGTTGATACATAATGATAGAGAAAGATAGATAGATAGATAGATAGATAGATAGATAGATAGATAGATAGATAGATAGATAGATAGATAGATGATAGATAGAGGGAGGGAGGGAGGGAGGGAGGGAGATGACAGATGATACATAATAATAGAGAAATAGATGATAGATAGATAGATAGATAGATAGATAGATAGATAGATAGATAGATAGATAGATAGATAGAGATAGAGATAGATTACTCTTAGATGATACATAATGATAGAGAAATAGATGAGAGATAAGTAGATAGATAGATGATAGATAGATAGATAGATAACAGATAGTTGATACATAATGATAGAGAAAGATAGATAGATAGATAGATAGATAGATAGATAGATAGATAGATAGATAGATAGATAGATAGATAGATAGATAGATAGATAGATAGATAGATACGGAAGGTAGGTAGGTAGGTAGGTAGGTAGGTAGGTAGGTAGGTAGATAGATAGATAGATAGATGATACATAATTATACATAATGATAAATAGATGACAGATAGGCAGGCAGACAGATAAAATAGACCATAAATGATGATAGATAGATGATAGGTTGACAGACAAATGATACATAATGATAGACAGATAGATGATGATGATAGATGATATATATATACAGATACAGATACAGATACAGATACAGATACAGATACAGATACAGATACAGATACAGATACAGATACAGATACAGATACAGATACAGATACAGATACAGATACAGATATACCCAGTGGTGGGATTCAAATAATTTAACAACCGGTTCTCTGCCCTAATGATTTCTTCCAAGAATCAGTTCACCAAACTGCTCAGAAAGTTAACAATCAGTTCTCTAATGGTGCGAACCGGCTGAATCCCATCACTGGATATACCATTACTAAATACTGGTCAAACAAGCAAGTGAAGACAATCACATTTTTGGTAACCCCTATAGAGGCCCGTCAGAGGAGAGCCTTTCCAGAGAACCCCTTACAAGTTCTCTTCTACTTTTGCAAAAGTACTTTTTTAAAAAAAATGAGCCGTGGTTAAAGTTCAACTCCACGTTGGCTACTTGAGCCACAGATTATATTCTGAGGATGAGGTCATTCTTCCTGTTTCATTCTTAGGTCATTGTTCTTTCCCTTATGGTGATCCTCTGACTAATTCTCCTGAAATATGTCTGTGATCCATAAAATGACCTTATTAGGTTTCTTTCTCAAATATTATTATTTGCGTCTCGTTTCCCCCCCCCCCCAATGTGTCCTCGCCTTACAACCACGATTGAGCGCAAAATCGCCGTTGCTAAGCAAGACAGCTGTGAAGTGAAGTTTGCCCGTTTTATAACCTTTTGTACCACGGTTGCTAAATGAATCAAGGCAGTTGTTCCGTTCGGTTGTTCAGCGAATCAGGCTTCCCTACTGATTTTGCTTGTCACATGACCCCGGGACACTGCAACCAGTGTTGGGATTCAGCCGGTTCTTTGTGGTTTCGGCAAACTGGTAGCGGCGACTGCGGTAGGCCCTGCCTACCAGAAATGGGTTGCAAATCCCATTGCTACCAGTTCGCTCTTGGGCGTGCTCGTGCATGCGCATGATGCTTCTGCGCATGTGCAGAAGAGTCTGCGCCTGCACAGACACATCTGGGTGGGTGGACGGAGCCTTCCGCCGCTGCTGCTACCAGTTCGCCCGAACCGGGATGAACCGGTAGCAACCCACCACTGCCGTCCACCCTCCCGGACGTAATGATGTCCTATTTTGCCACGTTTTGGAGACTGTGCGCATGCGTGGAAGGCGCATGTGCAAGCAAAGAGCATGCGCGAAAGGCCGGGCATGCGTGGAAGGTGGGTGCATGCGCTCACATTTGCGAACCGGTATGGAAGGTAAGTAAATCCCACCTCTGACTGCAACCGTCATAAATAGGAACCAGTGGTCAAGCATCCAGATTTTGATCCTCTGATTATGGGGGATGCTGCAACTGTCATAAGTGTGAAAAATGGTCATGATGATTTTTTCAGTGGCATTGTATCTATAAACTAATTTTCACTAAACAAACCATTGTTAAGTCGAGAACTACTTGTAGACAGGAAACAAATGGTACATACACTGCCATTTTCCCTTCCTCGAATGCTTTAACTTGGCATGAAAAGTACAGCTAGTGCTTGACTTAACAACATTTCATTTAACAACCGTTCGAAGTTACAAAAAGTGACTCGTTTTTCACACTTACGACTGTTGCAACATTCACATTGGTCATGTGATAAAAATTCACACGCTTGGCAACTGACACATATTTATGATGGTTGCAGTGTCCCGGGGTCACCTGATCCACTTTTGCGACCTTCTGACAAGCCAAGTCAATGGGGGAAGCCAGATTCATTAACAACCGTGTTGCTTACTTAAGTGTCAACTTAAGGCAAGGGGGATGGGAAAATGGCAAAGCAGCACGGCAGCCAAAACCAAAAGCACATTCCAGACATATCTCTCTCAAGGCTGTCTCCCAGGGTTATCCACAGCGGCTGGAGGGGAGTGATCTCTACAACCCGCAAAATTGCTCCGTTGGCGAATGTGACTGATGACACACCTTGGGAGGGAGGGGGGAAACAGGGTCAAGTTTGGGTTGTAAATTACGTGGGGTCAGAGTTGGCTTCACTTAACTGGATTTCTTTTGAAGCTTGGCTTGAGACTTATGATTTAATTAGGGCATCCTGATTAAGCACTGCAGGGATTTGCTGATCAACTGTGGCAAGAAAGATTGTAAAATGGGGGGGGGGAAATTCACTGAACAACTGTCCTTCTTAGCAGCAGAAGCTTTGGCCTCGACTGTGGTCATAAGTCAAGGATCTGTCTGCAAACCAAAGTCGAGAATTGCAATTCTGACACCCTTCTCTCTCGCTTTCTGCTGTGTTTTTTGTTCCTGGTTTCCTCCTCTTTGAACACAAATATATATTTTATCGATGTTTATATTATGTATCTGCATATATATTTTGCAGGTGCCTGAGATTATCAGTACCATCCGACAAGCAGGGAAGATCTCCCGTCAGGACGACTTTCAGAGCCCATCTGAAGATCCCTTTAGCAAGAAGTTTGAGGTGCTGTTTTGCGGCCGGGTGACGGTCGCACACAAAAATGCCCCTCCGGCCCTCATCGATGAATGCATCGAGAAATTCAACGATGTGAGTTATACCAAAAATCTGGACGGGTCCCGTCAAAATGACAGCGCCGGTGGATTTTCCATCAGTGACAAATTCCGCTCGGTCTTCCAACCTTCGGCGAGCGAAGAAGATTCCGATAAACCCTTGAGGAAGTCTCACTCTCAGCCTGGACTCCCTTCTTTGGCGTTGAAAAAGGATTTGCATACCTGGAGCTGGAAGAGCAACAGCATGGCCAGATCCTTGGATGAAGATGACGCCGTTTCTCTCAACTTAAAAAGCCAATTTATCCAGGGGCAAAACATACAGCCGACAGATATTGCTGGGAACCGGATTATGTTGTTCACGGTAAAAGCCTGATTTTGCTTGCTTAGCGTTACTGATCGTTGCTGTATTGCTAATCGTTGAAATGCCGCAGATCGTTGAGAAGGGAGTAATTTTGGATGGGGTTTAGAATCGAATAGGATAGGCCAGGGGTCAGCAACCTGTGGCTCTGGAGCCGCATGTGGCTCTTTCACCCCTCTGCTGCGGCTCCCTGTCGCTCAAAATGTCACAACCGCCAATGTGCGACACCCGCCAGCACATGATTTGTTGAGCTTTTCAACCCTCGGTAGGCCAACCATGGATAAATCCAAGAGAAGAAAAAAATTTCAGAAGAAAACAGAATGTTTAATTGAACTAAGGGTTTTGTGGCTCCCGGTGTTTTCTTTTCTGTGGGAATTGGGTCCAAATGGCTCTTTGAGTGTTTAAGGTTGCAGACCCCTGAGATAGATCCAGGGGTAGCATTCACTTACCTTCGCTACTGATTCGCAAATGGGAGCGCGTGCGCACTGGCTTAGCTCACACGCACCACCTCCGCGCAATCACAGGGCCTTCCACGCACGCACAGAGCATCAAAAACATGGATAAATGGGACGTGATTATGTATGGGTGGGTGGAGCCATCCGCAGCTGCCGCTACCAGTTTGTGCGAACCAGATAAACCGGCTGAATACCGTCCCTGGCATAGGCCCACATCTTGTGATCCTTGGAGTCAAATTCAGCCCATCATCCGTTGGGATGGTGGCCTGTAACTTTTAATCTTGGCCAGCTGCCTATTTTTGGAGATTTTAGGAGGAGTTTTCCAGTCTCACTTATAGTGATTTAGTGAAGGCAGAGTCCATTTGGGTCATTTCAAATAATTTCTCGGGATGTTTTTTTTCCCAGGCTAAGCTGAGCAGCTGTTTCCGAGATAAATTAACAGCTCATTCGCCTGCTCCCCTCTGTGCCACTCGTTTCCCGGATTCTCACAATCTTTCTGCACTTTTCATACCAGCAAATAAACCCAGATAGTCTTCCATTATCTGGTTTCCTTTCCATTTTTGTCTGCACTGACAATTTTATTGGTTTTTTTTTTTTTTGCAAATTTTAGGTCAGTTTGGATGAAATCATGAAAGAGAAGGAAAGGAAAGGAAAGGAAAGGAAAGGAAAGGAAAGGAAAGGAAAGGAAAGGAAAGGAAAGGAAAGGAAAGGAAAGGAGGAGGAAGGATAGGGAAGGAAAGGAAAGGAGGAGAAAGGAGGAGAAAGGAGGAGAAAGGAAAGGAAAGGAAAGGAAAGGAAAGGAAAGGAAAGGAAAGGAAAGGAAAGGAAAGGAAAGGAAAGGAAAGGAAAGGAAATAACCAACTAGGTAACATCATCGGTGCTATTCCTGACTAGTTGGGGTAATGAAATGTCTGCAAGAAAAGAAGGAATCACAGAAAGCACCAGGGACCCCTCAATAAAAAAAAAGCAACGAAAAGAGCGTGAACAAAAGTAAAATAATAAAATCAACAATGAAAAGGAACATAACAAGAATATATCAGTA